>VZRI01000172.1:352088-454684 GCA_013397515.1 Upupa epops | reverse complement strand
GAAGGACACAGAGCTGCTGGAGGGTGTCCAGCATAGAGCAATGAAGATGATGAAGGAAGTAGGATATCTCCCTTATGAGGAAAGGCTGAGGGAGTTGGGTCTCTTGAGCTTGGAGAAGAGGAGGCTGAGGGGTGACCTCATGAATGTCTATAAATAAGTGCAAATCAAGGCTTAGATCTCTTTAAGATTGTCTGAAGCTGCCCTAAGTTGCCAGCAAAAAAATGCCTACATATTCAGATGCCTGCAGCAGTATGTCTTTATTAAAACTATACCTCTAACCTCTAGATATTTGTGGAAATAGCAATGTAATAACGCAGCTGCATACTAAGATACCAAGAACCATGCTTGAGATAAGAAATATCACCAACTAAGTTTTCAACAGGTGGCATAAACTACTGCAGTCAGAGCAATCAGCGTAATTCTCTGTGTGCAGCATACATTACTATTTTCCACGGCTTTTAGATGGGAACAATGGGCACTATTCATATGGAACCACAAGCAAGTGCTTCAACACCAAGTATTCCGTTTTCAAACTGCCAATCACCTATTTCAATCTAAATTTTGTGCTCAAACTCACCCCTCAATACTTCTTGATTTTGATTTGCTTTTCTGAGAAGCTTCACTTCTCATATTAATAAAGCCCAGAACTACAGACACTGGTCCCTTAAAACCATGCACCTGATTATGTCAGGACTGAAACAACAAATATTCTGTTTCCTCAGCCTTGGAAGCGCATCTCCTTGCCTTCTTGGCATTTGTTTAGATGGTTAAAACAAACAAACAACAGAAAACCCAACGTTTTTGCCAAGTAGCCGAACAAAAGCATTTGTTTACATGGCTAAAACACTCAAACAACAAAACCTCATCTTTTAGCCATGTACAGTAACAAAGAGAGAGAACAGCTAAGGCAACAGCTGCTCTGAGTTGAATCAGAGTTTGCCCAGCATTTCCACCTCAAAAATCCTAGTATCTGCAACAAAAATAAAGCAACTTACTATCAGTTCTCCAAGAGGTGAACAAAAGTCCAAGCGGAAGGTCTGATTTAGGGATGCAAGTTAATGGAGAGTAGCTTAGTTTCTGAGCTACCTTCAGTTTTTATCTCACAAAAAAAGACAAAGCCTAAAAGCAGATTCTGCCACAGGACTGGTATCAAACTTCCTAACTGATCCCAAGTGCAACACTTGTGTAGGTGATGACATCAGGTGCTGCTGGGCTCTAAGCGGATGTCACTTCGCCATCCTTTCCCACTAGGGCTAGACTTGATCACCTTTTTCCAACCCAAATGTTTCTATGATTCTGTTCTATGGCCTTCCTCCGTTTTTCAAACTTGTGTCTTGTAAGTCTTTCTCTGTGGACATCTTACTTGCCAACCCCTAGGAATCATGATCCTCTGGACATCAGATTATCAAAAGATTGTTTATTAGCAGAGGACAAATAGCCATGGGAAAGGCATCTCACTTTCAGGCATCTCACTATTCACCTTCCTCAACCAAAACTAAATTCAAGACATGCAGGTCAAAGTCTGAGATGGAAACAGAAGCTTCCACAAAGCTGATCTATCAGATATTTAATTGCAAAAGGTCTGACACTATGTCCCACACATCTAAAGAGCCTGCTTTTAGGGAATCAAACAAGTCCAGGATACTTGTAGACAACTGCAGTGCAGGCCTTCAACTCAATCAGCATTCAATTGCCACTCAGAGTCTCAAAATGTCAGCCTGATTCTCTTATTCTTAGCATCCAGATTTGAAAACTGTTCTCCGAGACTGAAATGTGAGGTAATATGATCTGCAATGATTAACTGGGATGATCTCCAGAGAACGCCCATTTGGCCTGAACATTTACGTAATTTGCATGGCAACTTTCCATACATCAGCCATTAAACTGGTCCACAGGCTAGGTTAGAGCTCACCACCTAGGAGGTAAGGAGCCAACCTTCCCCACTTTGTTCTTGTACTGCCATTAAATCACTTCACATATTACCCTCTACTTCATTTTTAGGATGAATTCTTAACGTAAAGCATATGCATAATTTTGATTGCGCTGCTTTGTAGGGGCAGTGTAACCTCCCTCAACTCATAGCAGACTCTGGTGTTTTTACTGTAACTGAATGGGTGAACATTTGAGCATCGTATGTAAATCAGCAACCTCTCCAAGATTTCACATTGAAAATATGAAAGCCAGGGCACTGCGTACGGTCTACAAGCTTAAAATAGCATGCAGTGATGAAGATGACCTTGAGCACACCTGAACCACAGCTAGGTGTCAGGAAAAAGAACAAAGTCAGAAATAAAGCCTAAGAAACACTGCACGCATTGGCTGAAGCATGATGTGAGCACAAGAAAAAAGAAGTATTAGCTTGGCTATGAGCATGTTTAACAGGAAATGATAAGGAATTTTACAACTGGTTGATTATCGAGGTTCTGGAAGAGTTTTCCATAGGGAATACAAAGGGCATTAAACATGATTATATTTAAAATGGAGGCAAAATTGATTTTGGATGGTATTACATAATACGGCTGCTTTCAATAAGACAGGGCCATATAGAGAAACTCAGAAAATCAAGTGCCATCCTATATTCCCAAAGACAACAGAAAGGCACCAAGCAATGCCAACTCATGATTTTGTCATAAGCATTAAATTTTCCTTCTTTAACCCCCCCTATTATTGAGTCTGACGGGAGAATTTCGTTTTAAAAAAGGAGTGAATAAAATGTTAGCCTGGGGTTCCAGAAAAAGCACTTTTAAAATACGAACTCTGCAAGCTCAAAAACCAGAAGGCAAATAAAAAGAACAAAACATCTGTTACTTCTTAAAATCTCATGGTTTCTAAGCCACTGGGGACAGAGAGAGGCTGATTCATGATTTCTGAATGCTTAGGTTGACAATTCAAAGAAGCCAAGTGTGAAGGAGTCCAAAATCTAGCACACAAAAGCACTAGGATGCCTAAAAATGGAAGAGTGTTGATGCCTAAATGAAAATTCTATTTTCAAATGAGATTTCTTTAACTTCTTTGCTGCTCCTGCTGCTGCTTTTGAGAAGGAAGCAGCTATGAGCTGTGACCGCAGCCCTCTGATTGTTCAAGGGCTCTTGCTCAGCCTGTTGTCTTGGACACAATGTTGTTTTGTTTTTCAGCTGCTTTGAGGTCTTTTCCTTGGATTTTCTGCCAGCCACAGGGCCTCCTTCTTTACAAGTTGGTCTCTTCTAAGCAAAAGTCAATGGACCTAATAAGATAAACACTGTAAATGTATATGGAGATATATAGATAGTTGGATGGATAGACAGATACATAGATAATGAGTTCAGGGCAAAGCATGAACTCAATCCTACTACTAACAGACTCTTAAACTCCAGCTAATTTTAAAAACTGCAGCCCTTTTCATGGGCTTCTTTAGTATTGCTTGTTCATCTCGGCTTTTAAAGACAACTGACCTCTCAAGTCTTCACTCATGTTCTTTCTGCGCATCCACACTCAAATGATACTGAAGTACCCCAGTAATAGTAATTGTTTGTTACAATATAAAATCAATGCTGTTATTCCCAGCAGATGCCTGAGAGCAATTCGTTCAAGCTTCAAGGCAAGATCAACCATAAATATTTAGCAGAGGTTATGAGATTGAGTTCTCATTTGTTTTAAAAGACATGGACAGACATGAATTTCAAGCACAAATGTTGGGCCAGTACAGAACTGTCCCCCATATGCTGTACTGTCCACAGTGCTTTCACAGCTGCTGTGGCTCTCTGTTCTTATGCTTTTACAAGTTGATGATATTTTTTCAACTTTGATTGCTCTGGATTTTTATACCACGTGTTACCTTTGACATGACACATCAGAGAAGCTGGAATGCCTAGGGTACAACACCAGGGTATAGAAAGGTCTTACCACCACCCTGGCAATGTGAACAAAGTGTAGCTACAAGGGGCAACAAAACTCCAACAACAAAAACCAGCTGTGCACTCTGCTACATTAAGATCAGCAAGACCTGCGTTACTTACAGAGCAAAAGTGTTTCAACAGTTCATTAGACTCTTGTTGGGAGATCAAACCTCTCACTCTCTCTTGCAACAAACAATTCTGTTGTGGATTCAATTTCATGCAATACAGGTGCTACTTACTAGGTTTTACAGTCAACGTGTATTTCCTGAGTTTGAAGGCACTTTTCATTACACAGATTTTTAGTACAGCAAGCATCCCATTACTGCTCAAAGAGAATGTTTGTAGAACTAAAAAGATGAAGGTACTGACAGCAGGCACAGGAACGTGTGTGCTCTAAAACCCCGAGAACACATTTCAGGCAGCTTTGATAAACAGAGGGCATCAGAAAGTGTCTTTTAAAATGAGCTTCATAAAAGAGAACACTTTAATGTGTTCAATGTGAGTGAGGACATAATGAATATAAATGTCTAAACCCCTTCACAAATATATTCTGTCTGGACACAGACCTAGGCTTTGGCCTTCTCATCCAAACACCGAGTACACCTCACATCTAACTCAAGTTTACTGAGAAAACTCATACATGACCTCTGGAGCAGAGAGGTGAGCTTGACTGCAGCTGAAGTATTTTCATCACAAAGGTCCAAAGCCAAGCCTTCTCAGCCTGCCCTCCTTGAGGCTACAAAACCACAGAGGAGCATCTAGAATTCTCTTGGTTCTTTCTGGTGTCTGGGCTCAGGGTACCCGCTCAGTGCAGGGAACAAAGCACTCAGTTCTTGCTGACCAACAGATCGCATGGCTAACTCTGAATGCTGATTGCTCTTCAGGTGTCAATGCCCAGCAGAGCAAAGACAGAACTTCCCAATTAATCCGTAATGCGAAGTTGTTACCTGAAGAACCGGTAATGAAGAGTGTCACCTCCGTGAACAGAAAGATTTATAGATTCATTTTCCCCTCCCAGCTCCCCTCTGTACTTACAATGTACGCACAAAACCAGAAAAGAAGACTATTTTGAAAATTCTTATTAGCTGGCATTTGCCACTTGCTGCTTGTACATTAGTGAAGGGTGGCCATTAGGACACAGTCTGAGCCATCAGCTTCCCTCAAGCACTGTCGTGGCTGTAGCAGAATTGCTGCTTTGGACCTTGGAAGCAGCCGTCAACCTTGAATTTGCATGAAAAGGTTAAATATTTCAGTGGGAACAAAACAACTGTTCTATGAGTAACTGTTTTATATTATCCCAAGGGCTGTGAATTTGTTTATAATTACTCAGAAATAACTATTTCATAACATAAACTCTCTTACTTGAGCACATCTCTACAGCTGCCTGCGATCCAGATAGATGACAATTCAAATCCCTGTCCATATTTTTTTTAAAAACTTGGTTTCTGAATGCACACTTGGTAGAAAATTACCCGGGTGTAACGTTATCTGTCCTCCTTCCACTCCAAAAACCAAACTACAATACAGCTAGCAGAAGGAAAACTTAACCTCTTCAAGAAGTCCTTAATCTATAATTGATGTCAACAACCTTTAAAGTCTGTAATTCTTGGATCTCACATTTATATTTTAAAGGTGCAGCCGTTGTGAGTTATGCTGGGTATGAAAACAGTTTAAAAATTAATTCAACAGCATTACATTTACGGGATAGCAATATAAATAGCATTGTTTTTCACGAAGCAGGACCTTTTCCTTCTTTAAATTAAGAAAAAAATTGTTAAGCACCAGTCATTAAAGTTACAACCCCTAACCTTTTAATTTGACTTTGTCTGCTTATCAGTGGACCGTAATGGTTTGCATGCCAGTGTTCCTCAACCCGCCAGAGGCATTGGGTGATGCTGTGAATTAATTTTTCTTCATCAAACCTGATAATGAGCAACCCACTGATGTGCTGGGAATTTTTAAACACATACAATGACCTTCTGAGTCATGCCCACTCACTTTGAAAAGATGTAGTCTCGTTTTAATGCGACTGTACTGCTGGGTCATCTCAGTGACAGAGAGGTTTGTACAATTCCCAACAGGGACTGAAGTTTGTTGATGTTATCATCTCTCAAATGCACAGGAGAGCTGTTCTGGGATGCTCAACACCGGAACAACCTTGCAACTGAAGGTCTTTGTGTGCGACAGTCACCCTGAAATTGCTTTTAAAACCAGAAAAGGGCTAGAGTTGAGAACTTCCTTGCACAATCTGAACACAGACAGTGCAGTGGCAATAATTTCTTCAGTAATTTTTGAAAGGAGACCAAAGTCAACTTGAACTGTACTGCAGACCAGAGCCAGGAGGTTGTTCCTTGTCTGTACAGCTCAGCTCTTAAGGCACAAGCACCCCCAGGCTAGCCCAAGGTTATGAGGTTTGCCTACCCTGAGGACACCACTTTTATAAAAAGAGCTTTCCTGGAGGTTCATCTGCATTTATCTCTTCCCAAGTGTTCTGCTCCTTAGAAGGAGAGCTGGAATACCAATGTGAATGTTCTTTGCCTGATAGAGTACATCATGCCCTCGATGAACTTGTAGAAGTGCTAATGTTGTTTGGGTAGGATTAAACCACCTAGTCACTTCTTCAGAGGCAGAAACCGAAGAAGATACTGTCTGCCTGCTGCTTAGCCAAGAAGAAGCAGTCAGGAGGAAAAAGATCCTTTCCCCTTGGCAGAATGATGTTAAAATCTGAAGATAAAGCCTCTTCCTATACTGAAATATATCCCAAACATTGGCATTTGACAAAGACACTCTATCAAAGCAAATAAAGAGCACTGAATGCATGCAGCTCATCACTCATTCTTTTCTGAGAGCCAGCAATCATCACAACTTGGCAATAAAACCCAGCGTCAGAAGCCCTAAGTCCCAGCATTGGCATGTGGGAAAACCCCACGAAACACACAACTGGGCAGAACCAAAACTATACAAACCAGAGAGAACTTCTGAAAATGGCCTCGAGGTTTCTTCTGCTCTTACACCTGTACTGGTAGCAGCACTTACAAGAAACAGATGGACTTGTGGCTACTATAATGTTCTGCTCCAGACTATCCCTATGGCAAGGTGCACCCAGGTGGACTGGCTGGATATGGGTGCTGTTTGTAACGAGCAAGCTTTCTTGAAACAAGCGGCCTCTCACATATTTCTTTCTGCTGAACCTTCTGTCTTATGGTGAGGTGACTCTCCAGCTGGTAGGTAACCCCCAACCCCGACACTCTCACCTGACAACAAGAAGAGAATTTTTCTTTTCCTTCTTAGGCTGGTACTTAGAGTTGAAGGTGTATAGTGGTGACATGCAGAGTTACACAGCTGGAGACCGTATAAAACTCCTCCTGCTTTCTGGAGCAAAGAACAATCTCCAGAACTCTGTAGTACCTCTTACTTGTGGAAAATACAGATCCATGTTTCTCTTACATCCAAATGTAAGCATAAGCAAAGAACAGGCTTGTCAAGTCTCATACTCACAGAATGTTAGGGGTTGGAAGGGACCTCCCAAGATCATCGAGTCCAGCTCACCCTGCCAGAACAGGACCAAAACTAGGGCAGATCACCCACAAATGCTTTCAGAGAGAAGGAGACTCCACAACTTCTCTAGAGAGCCTGTTTCAACACTCAGAGGTCTCACTAGGGGAGAGTCTGGAGCGGAGGAGAACCTCTCTCGATCTGCTGGCCACAGTCTTCTTAATGCACCCCAGCATACCATTGGCCTCTTGGCCACAAGGGCATATTGCTGTCCCGTGGATAGCTTATTGTCCATCAGTACCCTAACACCCTTCTTCAGAGCTGCACCCTAGCAGATTGCCTCCTAACCTGTGCTGGTGCATTTTGTGATTTTCATAGAAAGAATCGTGCAGTTGGTGTCCTGCAGCTCCCTAAACCATGGTTTTTACACACTGGCTTAACTATTGTTTGACTTCCGTGCCGCATGCTTGTCCTTTGGGCTGCGGATCCTTGTCAAGGCCTTCACTGGAAGAGATACTTTCTGAGCAGTATACTCAACTGCCATGTGGTGCTTTTATTCTGGCATCCTAGCGTGCCAAGCACCCTCCTTGCCTTACTACATGGCTCTTTACACCTGGTTTCTCCAAGTCAATTTTAGGCAAGTTTATCAGTCTGAAAAGACACTCCTGTGGAGCACAGAAAAATAACCAGTAGGATTCACTTATGCTTCAGCTGTGTTTGAAGTGCTGCTTCCACAGTATAGTATCATCATTTGCACCATACAAACTTATTCAGTCTTGAAAATCTGTAACATTTTTGCAGTATTATATTTTCATTTATTAAAAACTTAATAAATAAGTATAATGTTTTTCCCTATAATGACTCTACTCTTAAGTGGGTTCACAAGATTTTTTTCTTCCCTTCCCTACCATTAAAAAAAGCAAATTCAAAACATGTATCTGTAGAAATTCTGCTGACAGGGCCTGCAAACTGCTAAATAATCTCTTCTTATTGTACAGCCACCACAGGCAGCGTAGTATCTGCTTGCATTTCTATCAATTCATCAAGAAAGCTACCACACACAAGAGACAAAATCCTGCAGCTTTGAACAGCTTTGTCATCCCTATTCCACAATTCCAGGTGGAGGCAAGTTGGCAGAGAGCTGGCATTTTATGATTTTTTGGGCACTGAGCTGTGCACCAGCAAGCTCTGCAGTATCAGAACTGCCTCCAAGAAAGCAGCTAGGGGTTTCTTTTCTCTTTCCTTTTAAGCATTCACACCATTCCAAGGACGGAAGCAGGCACAAGAAGAAAAGTTCTCATATTCATCTTTATCAATATCACATTAGTGTTTTTAATGATAAATTTAACACAATGAATGAGATGAACATCTTATTCCTCAGTCAGCTGTCAAGAGAAGAATAACTGCTGTCAAACACCTCACTAAGATGTATGAAGATCACTCAGGTACAGTGCAAAGGAGCTAATATTCCATGTTACGCAAGCAGAACTGAAGAAGATTGACTGGGAACATTTCTGAGCCTGGATTATGATAGACTTTTCTTCCCTCTGAAAGTACTCACTACTCTGAAGAGCAAACTAAACAATGTGTAAATATTTAACATAAATTCTGTGAGTGGCGGATCAGCAGCACACAAGTCTCATCTTCCTGTTTCCAGGAAAGAAATAACACCTTCTAGAAAGTCACTTGAGTTTATTACCTTGCAATCTACCCCTTAAAATAATTCTTCTACATCAAATACAAACCTCAGAGTTCAGATGTACCCAGACTAACTGGGTTTTTCTTTGCTCTGTTTAGAAAATCACATCCAAATGCACTCTTTCTTCATTTTAGGACAGTATCGCCAAACATCCCTGCTGCTGGCACCCCAGCTCATTTTCTATCTTGACACCTGGTCTCACCACAGCTCATTGGAGAATTTTCCTTTAGATTCCTTAGTGGAGGCTGGGAAGAGAGGCATCAACACAAGGAAATTCTTTTCTATTATGGCTTAAACAAGTTTAAGATTGTTTATGGGGTTGTTGTGAAACCTACACAATAAAACTCAGATTAAGGAAAGCATGAAGCTGTAATTTAGAAAGAGTATTTTTAGCAAACGTAGATGTATATCTTCCACAATTTAAAGCAGACAACGCTTTCTCAGATATGCTCCAGAGACAAAAAGGAAAGTGAATGTCTTACACCTGAAAGTACTTTTCCTCTCTGTGCTTTGCTCAGTCTGTCCCTTGCGACATAGCCAGGTCCCACTTCTTTCCCTCCTAACCAAACCGCTGGAGGACAGCTTCCCAAGCCAGTTCCACCTGCCCAGTAGAGGGCAGGCACTGCCAGGCTCCAGAGCACATTTCTCTGGGCACATCTGTGCTAGAAACAACAGGCTGGCTTTGCACACACTGCTGTTTCAATTTTGTTCTGCTGGGTTCTGCACTATGCTTTCCAAACAGGTATCTCAGAATTTTCCTCACCTTTCATTCATTCTCCTCAGACCCTACAGCTCTTCTGAAACAGCAGAGACAAAGGCCCAGATCTGCCCCCTCTGAGGCCTCTATATTCCCCTTTGGTAAAGTGCACCCTAAGAACTCCCTTTTCCCTTCAGCTGGTTGGAGCAGAGGCAGCACAAACAAACACTCTGTTCTTAGCAACCAGCAGCCCTGACTCAAGGACAAGTTAAACTTCTTTCAACAGCAAGTTAGCAGAGATCAAAAGAGATGATAAAGAACTTAACTTTGCTGTGCTACCACTTGCTCACTAAAGCTCCTAAGAAATTAGTGAATTATTTATTCTGGAACAAAAAAAAGGCCTCATTACATCTGAGGGTGGCAAATGGCCTCATTTCCAATGCTGTGAATTCAACACTCCTCATCAGCATCTCAGAGAAACCTATTTACTAACTGCAAAATGAGGTTTCACATGTTTTACTTTCTCAGTTCACTGTTACTCCTACTGTGGGGGACAACTCTTTCTTTATGCACTCCAAAGGCTCTTGCAATTCATTAAACCCATTATAACTTAATTTTACAACACAATACCTCTTAATTTTATCATACATTTTTTCCTTCCTGGTCTTACTACATCTGCTCTCCAGCTTCTGCACCATACTTCCAAGTAGCTCTGTATTATGCATTACTCCTCTTCCTCCTCCAGGGCCACCTGTTTTTCCACAGGCTATGTATTCACTCCTACCTACATGGTAGTTTCTCACCCTTTCTACATGTTGCCTCTAAGAGGGTTCCCCATGCAGATCCACCAGGAGACCCCATCACTTCACCGCTCTGCCTCCTATCTTTTACCCAGCCAAGAAGCAAAAGGCAGGTACTGTGGGCAACCTATTGGCTGTTCTCACGAAGCAGGCAGCTGCCAGGCAGGATGTTTACCTCTCTCAGAAGCAGCTCTGTGCACATTCCCAGATGGTGTGGGCGTCTGGAGGAGGAAAGAGAAGGTAGCAAAGTGCACCATTGATAAGCACGAGTTGAAGCCTTCAGAAAAACTGGGGCCAAAGGATGAGGCTGTATCATGCCAAACAATAGGCTGCAGCTTCTTATTAATTGTGTTGATTGACAGCTGGCTGAACACGAGCCAGCAGTGCAGCCAAGAAAGCCAACAAATGACCTGTGTCAGAAATACTGTGGCCAGCAGGACTAGAAAGGTGATCATCCCCCTGTACTCAGCACTATTGAGTGCTGCATTCAGTTTTAGGAACCTCAGTACAAGAAGGACACCGAGATGCTGGAGCAGGTCCAAAGAAGAGCAAAGGGCCTGGAGGTCAGGTCTTATCAGGAGCAGCTGAGGGAACTGAGGTTGTTTAGTCTAGAGAAAAGGAGGTTGAGGGGGAGACATTACTCTTTAGAGCTACCTGAAAGGGGGCTGTACAGAAGTGGGAGTCAGTTTCTTCTCCGAAGTCACTAATGCTAGGACAGCCTCAAGTTGTGCTAGGGGAGGTTTAAGCTAGGAAAAACTTCTTTACTGAAACAGTGGCGGAGTACTGGAACAGGCTGCCCAGTGAGGTTGGTGGAGTCCTCATCCCTGGAGATGTTCAAAAAACCGTATAGATGTAGCATTAGGTTAAATGGTTTAGTGGGCATGATGGGTTGACATAATTGGTTGACATAAATGGGTTGACAGTTGGACTTGATGATCTTGGAGGTCTCTTCCAACCTTAATGATTCTATGATTCCGCTCTGGTGAGCTCTGTCCATCTCTGCTAATTCTCATCCTTTTAAACACGTGCCTTGGTGATTTTCCTGATACTCCAAAATCTGGAATCACGTACCCAATGCACTGATATTTCATCCAGGAAAAGAACAGAGTCTAGCTTTCACAGTTTCATGTGAAGAGTTAAAATCCCAAGCCACACACAACCTAAAAAACTCAAAAGATCCCATGAATAGAAGGGGAATTACTTCTACTTTACATTTTTCAAGCTTGTTTTCTAATGTATGACTGTAGCAGTATCATGTCCTTGAACAGACCATGGCAACTATATGTTGCATGGCCTATGACCTGCACATACCTGGTCACAAGTTTCTCTCCACGCTGCTCAATCATTCCATGTTCCCCACAGGCTCTCTTAAGGAAGAAAAGGTCACTCTTTCCACATTTACTCTACCTCACTCTAGATTTTCCTTCTGAAAGGGATAACAGTAATACAGCATGACATACCAGGCTCTTTCCTACGCTACTCCCTGCCCTACTCCTGACTGACTTTTATGTCTGTAAACAGACTTCATTCTGTAAACAGATGCCACCTCTTTTCCTCTCTGGGTAGGATCTTGCGTTTTTGAAGAGGGAACAGGAAGACAGCACATGGTGAAGCAGAACAGAATTTCTTCCCCAGCTGTTCTCAAGCACTGGTTGAACCTAAATGTTTTAGAACTTCTCTGATTGCTATTCCCCATACAATGCAAGTCAGGTCACAGGACTTAGAAGAGTCTGGCAAGAAGTCATTGGTTATCCTACACTGACTGCCCCAGTCCTGAAACTTTCCAACACAAATTCAAATTCAGTCTCTAGATTAAAACCAGTTTCGTTATGTCCACTAGCACTAGACTGAGATTAATGCAGAGCAGAGCACCTTCCAGAGTGACACCTTACTAGACCTAAATTTTGACAAACCCTGTTCAGAGGAGCCAGGTTTGAGCAGCCCAGGAGCTGTGCAATGGTGCTCAGACAAAATAGCAATACTGTGTATTATAGGCGTTAGGCTCCTGCCCACCTCTTATACTGCAGTCATTTGATTAATCTTTTGATTTGACAAAAGAATTTTAAAATATAAGTGCTGGATGTGTGTGATAGGTTATCACTTATCCCCTATAATACTCCACAACAAATCCTGTGTGATACTATTATGAATCTCTGTTCTCTGCAATGACAAAGTTCCTGCACTCATTCATGGAGTGTATCACAGAATGCTAGGGGCTGGAAGAGCCCTCCAAGATCATCGAGTCCAGCTCACCCTGCCAGAGCAGGACCAAAACTAGGGCAGATCACCCAGAAATGCTTTCAGACAGGTCTGGAGAGTCTCCAGAGAAGGAGACTCCACAATCTCTCTCAGTAGAGCCTGTTCCAATGCTCAGTAACCCTCACAGTAAAAAAGTTCTTCCTCATGTTGAGGTGGAACTTCCTGCTCTAGGTTGAATCTATTGCCCCTCATACTATCACAAGGAACAAGTGAAAGAACACAAGTTGTCCCTGCCTTCTTGATGCCCAGCCCTCGTTTACTTGTAGACATTAATTAGATCCCCTCTCAGTCTTCTCCTCTCCAGACTAAAAAGCACCAGGTCTCTTCACCCTTCCTCGTAAGAGAGGCGTTCCAGTACCTTCATCATTCTCATAGCTGTCCGTTGGACTCTCTCAAGTACATCGCTGTCCCTCTCGAACTGGGGACCCCAGAACTGTAAGCAATCCTGCAGGTGAGATCTCACTAGGGCAGAGTAAGGGGGAGGAGAACCTCCCTTGATCTGCTGGCCACAGTCTTCTTAATGCACTCCAGGACAGAATACCATCAGCCTTCTTGACCACTAGGGCACATTGATCTCTCATGGAGAACTTATGCACGAGGACCCCAAGGTCCTTCTCCACAGAGCTGCTGATTTTGATCCAACTAGAAGTTAAACAGCCAGGACAAAGGAAAACTGGGAAGACTAAACAACACATCATAAAAATCAACAATTACCAAGTCAAACAGCCCCCCCGCTGAAAAACTAAAAGGGAAGAGTGGCAGTGGCAGGGTTTTTTTGGGTTTGTTGTGGGGTTTTTGGTTGTTTTTTATTGACAAGGAAAAAAACAACCAAAAAAAACCTGCTTAGAAAACTGACACCTACATGCAAACGCTGTTTCATAGCTTTTAGCAGGATCTCCCACGGCAGAACAATAGCAGCTCTGTGCTCCTAACCAGCTCAGGCTGTTCCATGCAGGAAGGTCCTTGCCTTTTACAGCCAATGGATTTCTCTCTGATGCTTTGGTCTGTGAAAGCTGGTGTGAGCTCTTAAAAAGGCATGGCTTCCAAAGTGAGACAACCAGCAGCAAGTAGTTACTTCAGGGACAGAGGTTGCATTTAGATGCTTTTAGCAATGTTTGCCTACCCCGGTCCTGCTCAGTGTTTCAATCCTCAGGCTAGATAAGAGGCAGAAGCCCATTTAGAGATAAGGCTGCATTTCAAAGCATGCCTTGTTCCTCCGGTGTCCTTACAGTGCCTGCAAGCAAGCAAAAGGATAATTGTGTGCAACAGGTACTCTTTATCTTGCCAAGTAATGGGAAAGTACAGATCTGGCATGAGAGCTGTCTGTTAAAAATATAAAGTAAAATCAACTGTCTGCTGTCAGGTCTAACGAGGCCACTTACAGAGGGTTGGCTTATGCCGTTCACAGAGATGCCACAGGATGCCCCAAGGAGGGCTGACGTAAGTAAGAATTTATCAGGAGCCCAAAGTCTGGCAATGATCCATTCAGGACGTTAAAGACCACTCCTGAGTTCTGGACTCATCTCAGTAAGAGATGTTAAAAGTCAAAAGTTCTGTGAAAACCTATCTCTCAGCCAGGAAAGTAAAGATAGCAGAGACAACAGCTGTGACAAAGAGCAGAAAGCACTTAATGCAGTGAGGCAGGCAAGCTGCCGACGCTTCTGCCTGGTTTTATGGCATGACAGGAAAGGTGCATGTTGCTTGACATACCTGTGGCCATGCCTATCACATACCAGGGAACCCATGCAAGCATCCATGCTGTGCACCTCAGCAGATACAATCCCTTCCCAGGTATTCTGGAGGAAACAGCCCAGGGAGAACACTGCAGAAATCCATTGTGCCACAGCTCCATCCCTGTACAAGTCTGAGAAGAGCTGATACGGCAGACGAAAGGGAGCCTCTGGCTGGCTGAACTTGCCCAGCATAAAAGCACTTGGTAGCATTGTTTTAGGTTGACAAAAGAAAACAATTCCATTAAAAACCCTATTGGAAAAAAAAATCCCCAGCAGCTAGGGCTTTCTGCCAAGTTCCCGTGGCTTCCAGGACAACTGAGTATATAGCCTTATTTCTGTTGGGACACCTGGAACAGCAGAGATGTCATCAAATCCATAAACAGTTACTGACCTTCCAGAACAAATGTCATAAACCAAAATTAAGGCCCATCATCTGGTTAAAAGGATTTCTGAGAGTGATTTACAACGGCAATCTATACAATTAGCCAGGGCAGTGTGTGATTATTAAGGCTCTGTCACAGCTGATCTGACATCTTACAGACCTCACTGTGCCTAGAGATTTGTGATGTGGGGAGAACATCTGCGGGGTGAATATCCCATGCTCCTCATGCCCATTCCAACCTCTAACTTCAAAGCACTGATTACGTCTCCTCAAAAAGAAAAGCAGAATGACTTCCTTTCAACTGTGTTCATCTGAGTTGAATTTCACTATCAGTAAGTCAATGTGTAATTGCAATCATCCATCTGTAAAAGCTGGGGGATGGAAGATAAAAGGGCACGTGTTCTTATTTCACAGGCATTAAGGGAGAGAATCTCTCATTTTCCAAGAATCCAGAAGCAAGAGAACAAGAGTGATCAAAGAATTGTGGCCATCATTTCTTCTGACATGTATGTACCTGGATGCACACGTACACAGGCATGTGTATGATACACCACGGCTTTAAACGACAGCACGGAATTACCAGACCAAGATGACTTTCACTTCTGAACACAACAGTGCTCACACCACTGGAGGCATCTCAAGTGATGCAGTTTGGACTTGGCTCTATTTCTTGGTGTATTCAGCTTAGCAAGATCAGCTACTGGATAAACACCAGAGAGATGCTTATCGCAGGGACTCACTAACTCATCACTCCAATGGAAAATCAGTTTCCTGACAGCAGTGTCAGTTTAGAAAGTAAAACTTCCCTCTTCTCCTGGATCAGGAGAGCTGCATTGCTGGCAGGCCCCTCTCAAGGGCTGGTATCTCTTATTTACAAGCCTGTAAAGGACACTGCAAGGAGTTGGTTGTTACCTCCCCAGAGTCAAAAAACCCCAAAGGCTACAAACCAGAGATTTCCAGGGGAAGTTACTAGCCAGGCACGCACATGACATGCGGTTCACCTTCACAGCTAAAGCTGCAAAATAAAAACTGTAAGATTGGAGGAAATGGATATGGTTTAGAAGTGCTCTAAAGCAGTGTTTACAATATAACCATGTGAACAATACTGATTTTTCCTCTATTATTTCTATTAATAATATAGAAGGGCTTTTTTTGTCTAATCTTGATAACAAATGCAAACTATCTCTGTTAAAGCAGAGCACATTATTTTAACAGTGCACCACAAACTTCCATAGCATTAAGGGCAAAGGAAGGATAATATGTGCCACCAATTAAATTTCCTGTTACGCTATCAGCTAAGAGCTTGTGATTTCACTTTTCACTCAAATCAGAGCTTTTCTAAGAGAGAATGTGTAGAAGCCACAAAAGGAGAAAGCTTAGTGGTGCTGGCAGAAATGCAGGCGGAAGAAGGAAAAGAAATCACAGAGGCAAACAAATCGCGTGATGAAGCAATTGCTTGATTGAAAATGGGTGATGTTCTTAGCACCACCTTGTCTGAAATGACTGCTTTCAATTCAGTGACACCTGGAAAACATTCCTGGGAGAGGTGGCATGGGATCCATATGCCTAATTCCCTCAACATCTTTTACATCCAATTCACCCTGTGCACAACCTAAGAGGGTGTTTTGGCTGCTGCTCTGGGAAAAAGGCACAGTCTTTAAGGTAGGATTCTTTTTTGCCCCTGCCCAGCACAACCAGTAATAACAAAAACCTTCTACCAACAGGGAATTCTTGTAGAGTCTGCAAAGTGCCTAGCTCTTTGAAGAACCAAGTTCACTCAACAAGCCATACTGACAGTGACACACAAGAAACCACTTAAGAGACCGTGAACTTGCAGTTTTTAGTAGCACTTGCTGATGCTGCCATAGGACAGATTTTTTTCTGCAGTGCCACTGTGTTTAAATACACAAGGCTAAATAATTTCAAAGGAAGAGAAAACTCTAGGTATCAAATAGCATCCTGTCTCACCTCCACAACTTTCTTTTCTTAAGTGGAGTCTAGAAAAGACCACGTAAAACATCCCTGAAAAGAAACACAGAAATTTGGTTCTTACCTGTGAGCTGAGGTATCTGTAAGACCAAATGGAGACCTCTTGGTGTAAAACATGATTTGCAGACCATGTCACCAAGGGGTGTTTAAATAATTACTTCTCCTGCATTGTTTGATTGCACAGGGCAAGAACCTCTCATCAAAAAAGCCTTCCATAGTAACTACATACACAAACCACAACCTGTAAGGTGAGTTGGGAGAGCCAGAACAACTTCAAAACAAAAGTGGATAAGGTGCCAAGATTCTTCATTTCCTCCCCCCCACCCCCTTCAAAGAAACATTAGCACTTGGAGTGAAGCAGTGGGGGTGGGGATAACACTAAAACCAACTACTTGGTGCTCTGAAAAACATCCTGCTGATGAAAGCCAAGCCTTTTGCAAGGGGCAATGCAGCTCTTTTCTTCAGCCACGACCATCTGTAGCAGTGATATCATGAGGAGAATGTTTCCTGCGGCCCATGCCTGTTCTCACGAGCTCTGGTCAGTTCAGCAAACACTTACCTGCTGCAGGTAAACATAAAATGAAAGTGACAGAGCGTTCGTTTTCTTTTTGTTCTGACCAGCAGCAGCAATTACCAGTGAAGTACTAAAACAGTTGGGTCAGTTTACTTTAGTGTTAATTAGCAGCAGAGGTCAGCACAAGAAATCTTCCATTAAGGATATAAACCCATGTGATCTGAGCCACTCTGGATGTAGTCTTTGACCGGTAACAAAAATCGATCTCTTCCTTCACCATGCCCATCACCATGCTGCCCGGCCTGTGTCCCACAGACAGAGCAGGACCTAGATCTATCATGACTTCCTGGGTGATAAGGAGTCCTCGATGCTGGCACCTGCATCCATGGAGTCATTCAACTGTACTAGGGCAGGGCACCAGCCCAACCAAAAGGGACCTCAGGGCAGGAAAAACGGAGAGGAATTAGGTTTTATCCTGATCAATTCTCTGATCGATAGGAACAACAATTAATTTACAGACTGAGCCCACTGGTAATTGGCCTGTGTAAATGAAGGGGACAGAGGGAGGGAAAACCCAAAAGGGCACAAGAGTAGATCAAACAGCCTGCAGTGCCACACACTGCATCTGTTGCAAGCAGTCCTTATTTGTCTGAATTTACATGGTGCATTTTCATCCACAGGTATGATCAGTAGGAGGAAAAAGCTGCTGGATTTTCAATTAGACCACGGGTCTAACTGGGGAGGAGGAAAGGACAGCAATCCATGGCTTGCCCTCATGGCAGGGTGGCTGTGGTAGCAGGGGCTGAACAGTCATGCCATCAGGCCTGAGTGGGGTGAAAACATCAGGGAACTATAGCCTCACTCGATTTTCATGAGTGCAGTAAAGCAAACATTCCTTCAAGTCATGGCCTCAGATCTCAAATAAAAAGAGCCTTTCTTAGACGGTCTTTTTGCAGACCAGCGTTTCAGTTCCAACAGCTTAGCTCATGTGCAACAGCACAACGTACCAGGGTTATCCACTGCTGAAAGGCCAAGCAAAGCCGTGCCTGGGAATATGTGTGCCCATCAGCTTTAGAAATGCAGGGCTGCAAGAGTGTTAAAACCACCAGCTCTTCTAAGGCACGACTCATTCTCCAGCCACACAAGGAGCTGGGCTTACTTGTGCTCCCAACCTTCTAGTGACCAGGATGCTGGCATACCCCAGCAATACTTTTTCTCTGCCCAGAAGGTCAGCGCTGGCACAACAAACCAAAATCCATGCCTGAAACCATGCGGTCCCTGGGGCCACTCTTCCAGTCTCTAGCACAGCATGCATTTCGCCTGTTTGTGCAAATCTCCCCCCTGGCCTGCAGCAAGAAGATGCTCTCCAACACATAAAAGCTTTGTCAGCTGTACCTAACTACTCAGACAGCTGAGACAAAATTGTAAGCATGCAGCTATGATGCTGTGCAATATCAAAGCCATTTTGGAAGGTTTTCAGCAAGTCCAGGCAGGAGAAGCCTCATAAATGCAAGGGAGATATCAACCTGAGAGAAACAGAGCAGTCAGAGTTTCTCATGCTGCACTGTCATGAATCCATAGGGATTAATCCAGGTGAGATGGAGAGAGAAAATGTAGATCATGCTTACAGTACACCCACTTACATATCATGACTTCAATCTTCCACTAAGAGTGCAAAAATAAATAGCAGTTTGTCTGACATCTTTTCAAACTTTCCAGGGAGCAGCTGCAATGGGGATGATAGCTATAAGAAACATCTTCCACCTAACTACCATGTGACAAATAAGAGCCACACATTAGCAGTAATCTGTGGAGCCTTCAGCAGATCTTTGGGCAGCCTTTAGCAGAAGAGGAATCTAGAAACTACCTGATAGATTTTGATCTATTCTGACGTGCTTGCTTGCAACTCTGCAACTTCCTTAGTATTGCTAAGGTACAGCTTTCTTCACTGTTGTAATGTACAGCCCCCTATTATCCTTTGATGGAGTAATCTCCAGAATTATCCTAAGAGCATTTTATTTGTGACTGAAAGAGAATTAAGCAGCTGAGCTTGCAGAAAAGAAATCAGACCGACTATAAGAACTGCTCTAGTAGCTGAGCATAAAGTTCTGCCTTGCAGCATAGAAGGAACAATACAATGCAACTATGTGAGATTACCTGTTGCTGTTTGCTGAACAACGTTTGCATGACCAGTTTTTACTGCTGCACATCACACTGGCAATGCTCCAACGAAATCCACTCAAGGGGCATGGGAATTCAACTCACCAGCAACATCTGACTGGCTTTCCAGGTTATGTGCATGGATCTAATACACTCATTTCCACAGAACCTGGGATTTCTCTTGGCTTCTCATGGCTACAAAAATAACTTCACAGATATCCAACCAAGCCTATATCAGTGCAACACCATATTCCCTAGTGTAAGGTTAACTGAATGCTCCTAGGCTTAGTTGAGCTTTGTCACATAGCTACACTATGAAGTTGTCACAGCACCAAGTTGTACAGCTGCTGCTGCTCTGACAGAAGACTTGGTCAAAACCAAAGCAGTTGGGAGTCATGTCCACTGTACCCTGACAGTTGTGTGGCTGAAGTAAGAGCAGCCACAGCAGGCTGCAATATACTACTGTAGGGAGAAGGAACTCATGTGCTAGTGAGAAGGAAACTAGAAGTCCTGCTGGACACATCAAAAATAAGGAAACAGCAGCTAGAGGGGAGCTTCAAATTTACCTAAAACTCACAAGAAGAGAAGGAAGGTGGTGGTGAACTGCCATCATCCAAATCTACCAGTATCTACCAGTTCCACTCTACAAACTTTACCAATCTGAACTGCTGGTTTACAGTGCGTTCAGCACATATCCTGTGGCACTAGAGCTGTTTCACAAGTACAGTTTATAGAAGGGCAGGGAGCCTTTCTGAAACCATCAGATCATTACATTGTGATGCATGGGCTGGGTCTAAAATAAGCAGGTACTGTGCTTTTGGAAAGTTCAGCAAGACCTCTGAAAGGAAGACTTAATTTGCATTCACAGCAATACAGTAATACTTTTAATGAATGAAGTAATTAGCAACTCTATAAAAAGAAGGGTATCCCTGAGTGTTCAACATCAAAAGCACTACATTCATTTGCAATTTAAAGGCCAGAATTGGCAAGATCCTGTGCTCTCTCTGCTCCCATTTGGAGTCAGTAGCAATGAATAGTTCACAACACTTTTCAGGGTCAGATCCAAAGGCAGAAGCATTTCAACTGACTTACACTACCACTTGGGAAATAATTAAACTTCTTAAGTGACAGAAGGAAAACTAATTCTGAATTCCTTGCAGAACTCCTCAATTTAAGAAAAAGGCATCTGGGAACACGCAGTGAAGCGCTATGAAAAAAGCTCTTCCGTATTTCCAGTATGCTGCTGTAAACTGCAAGTTGTTGCGGCCATCAAGGGAAATACTGAAAGCTCTTTAGGAACTATGAAGATGGGTCAGACATGTATACCTTATTACTAACATGAGTCCATTATTAATTCCATCTGCTACATCCCATAGGCTTGTTTCTCTCAGTTCTGCTTTGTTTATTTCACTCTTCTTCACATGGCCACTACCCACCTTGACTAAGTGTCCAGTGTGACCACTTTTAACACAGTGTCCAAACAAAAGAGAGTCAAGGACATTTATTTTTAATTTCTTAATAAAATAAAAATTTACACCAGTAGGTGAGGTCCCTTCTGGCTATAAA
This sequence comes from Upupa epops, assembly GCA_013397515.1. NCBI lineage: Eukaryota > Metazoa > Chordata > Aves > Bucerotiformes > Upupidae > Upupa > Upupa epops. Next base: position 433,515 of record VZRI01000172.1, on the reverse strand, counting down.
TTTTATTTCTGACCTACTTTAACTATGGGTAAGATCAGACTGCAAAGTCTTACATGACCTTATCTGTCTTGGGAGATGCCTGGCCAGCCTTTCTGCACTATATGTTGTTGTAGAATACTGCCAGAAATACTTCTTCAGTGACCTTAGCAATTAGAGCCAGTCACAGAAAAACTCAAAACTAGCAAAGCAACTGCTTGGGCAACCGTTTGGTCTCTGTACAGGCACATGAGACAGAAAAACAAAGAAGCCAGGATGGTGCAGGTTAGTAGGTTCTCCAATTCGCTTCTCCGAACTTTTTTGGACCATCAGGTGATGTCACATACTCCAAAACGAAAGGGTCCTCATTTTGGAAGAGTCACATTGCCAGAACGTGACCCCAATTAACACTTGTATTCTGAAGGTATCTGTCCTGTTTCCATCATTAGTATTCACCCCTTCCTTCAAAGACATCAGAGCAATGCAGGATGCTTGCAGCCTGCTACTAAACAGCTAGGTTTGGATTCATATCTTAGAGGCTCAGGACTGGCAGTAACTGAATCTTCACATTTCTATCTACTTGTGCATTGAAATTCACACAGTTACAGGCCCATCATCAATACCATCAATGAAGATGTTGAACAGGACCGGACCTAACACCGACCCTTGGGGGACACCACTAGTAACGGGTCACCAACTAGATGTGACACCATTTACCACCATTCTCTGGGCTCATCCATCCAACCAGTTCCTGACCCAGCACAGAATATTCCTGTCAAAGCCCCTTGCTGCCATCTTTGCCAGGAGTCTATCATGGGAGACCTTGTTGCATGCTTTACTGAAATCCAGGTACACCACATCCACAGCCTTCATCACGCAGTTGAGTTACTTGATCATAACAGGAGATCAGGTTAGTCAAGCAAACCCAGTTGCAAACCCAGAATGTGAAATGACCTGTGCCCACTCTGCAGAGCTCTCACTCTGTGCAGTCTTCACCCTTTCACCAGTGATTATCGTTTGCTTAGAGATCAGCAATTCTAAAAACCTTATGAAACAAGCCAGCAACATAAAGAATTTCTGTTATTGACAGAATATTAGTCCACTCTCTTTCACCCCAGTTTTAAATTCTACTGACTTGCTGGGATCTCACAGGATCCACCAGATTTCCTGGTAGAGCTAATGGAAAAACCCCACAACTTATCTCCCATTGTGCAAACCTAAGGGATTCCCTTCTGCTTCTCATAAGAACATCTGGAAAGCAACACCATCCAAGATGACTGCTCAAGGGTAGGAGGGCATGAGAAGGGAAAAATCCTTCTGAATATTTGTGCTATATTTAACCTCTAGACCAAAGCTTACACTTGGAGAGAATGTGGAGCTGCTACAGGAATGCAAAATTCCAAGCACTGAACAAGGATGTGCTAAGCATAAGGAAAAGACTCACCTATATTTAAAAGTTTAATTTGCCCTGAGTATAAAACATGTTAATAGGAGCCACAAAAAAAGAAGGCAACAGAAGATAAAAGATATGTATTATTAGAATACATTTTCTCATAAAAAATAACTTCTCTAGATTCAGAGAGGTTTACAAACAGTGATGGCAAACACACCCTTGAAATCCTCCTTAACTACAGGTTTTCAAGTAGTGTCCCAGAGCAGAGGCACTCCATTCTCCTTCAGAGATGTTTCTAACTTGAACTTTTGCACAGACTGCCTAACGCATTCGCATCTCAGTAGAAGAAAAATATGTGTAATTCATAAAATGCTCCTGTGGCAGAGTTACAGGGAAGGTGCCAATCAAATACAACCTTCTCACTGCCTCCCCTGAAAGTGAAGAATAACTTAAACAAAATAAAAATGCATCAGCAATGTAGTGCCAGACCATGTGGAAACTACTTGAATCAGAAAGAAATTCAGGATGGCTGCATCAAAACACAAGCTTCCCCTCATCCTGAGATTTAAACTGCCCTTACTACTTCACACGGATTTTCCTTTTGTTAACAAGCTTCACAACACTTTTGCCACAACAACAACAGATGTGTAGTGATTCAACAGTATGCCTATCTATCATGAGTGGGGTCATTCTGAAAACTGTGTAAACTCGGCTGCTTTTATAGCATTCTGGAGGTTTTTTGTTTTGAAGTCCTGGATTTTGACTGACTTTGCCCCTCCAGTTTAACTTCTCTGAGATGTTCAAAGTCTGACAAAAAAAGGCTGGTAGTAAGGACTGGCAAGCATGGAAGAATGGACATGAGAAGAAATACCACCAGGGAGGCTTCAGCTGCCAATATTCTTCAGCTGCCAAGTTTTTACCTTAGTACTTTCCTTCATTTCTTCTCTGCATGGTGAGCAGATGGATTCTCAGTTCATTATTTGGTAGTATCACAAAATCAGGGAATCTCAGCTTGACTGAAGTCTCGGAAGCAAGAATCCAATTAATTATTTTGATCTTGCAGAAGCCAGACTACCCAGAGGAGTTCTGCCAAGCAAAGGGGGAAGAGAATTTATGGATGTAATTGTGAACTTCTGATAAATTGACACTGGCTAGAGAAGGTTGGGTTTGTTTCTGAGTGATGGAAAGAATAAAGAAAAATTGGGAAGGATCACTGGAATAACATCCAATTCCAGTTTTTTCCACAAGTGTCTCAAATCCTCCTTGTCACCCCTGATCTTGCTGAAGAGCAATCAATCCCTGTGCAACATGTAAGATAGGTCCACCTGCTGCTTGTACTTCAAGTGCATGCCAGTGCTTTCTTTCACTGCAACATACTGCTTCACATTGTGTTGTTTCCTGTATTACCACAACCCAAACATCAGTTCAGGCTTTGTCTCCTAAATGACCTTCTGTTTTCCAACGATGGCTTTTTCTTATGGCTTCCCTTTATATTCACTTGCAGCTCTCTTCTGAAACCTTTGCATTTAACCAGCCATCTTCCATGTTGTGCACCAAACCCAGCCACAACATTCCAACGGTATTTCTCTGATGCCAGGGGTTTTTCCCACAGTTTGGAATGGTGAAGGTAACTCAGCTCAGAAGGAAGATGACAGTAAAAGGTCCACAAGGGGCCTGCAAGTGGGATTGCGGCTTTCTTCCCAAGCATTTCTCTGAAGTGTACCAACACCAGCACCGAGTAAACAGATTCTCAAGTTGAGCAACACACTGTCATGTCTTTCCCTCCTCCCACTGGCACAAGTACACACACAGTCTCATGTTGCACCCATTTAAAAAGATGCTTTCCAACCTCCCTGCTTCAGTACTGGAGACACCCATGGAACCAGACTACAGCTGTGGCAGAATACCTGCCCAACGACCCCGCGTTTTCTGTGCCACGGTAGGGATGACTGACCAACTGGTAGGCAAAACATAAAAGACAAAACCGGTTTGATTATTTACAGATTCCCAAATGGAAAGCTGATAAGAGTCCATAATGATTAACAGCCAGCTGTCGAGCAGAATCACAGCAGTCCAGAGTTCATAAGCACCGAAACCACGGCAGTTCTTCAGAATGGTGCTTCAGAGCAGCCACCAGCAGCAATCTCGTGCTTAGCTTCCAGCAGCCTGTGCAAACATACAAGCCCCAAGTTGCCTCTCAATGGAGCTGGCTAATCATAATTCATTTGTGCTTTTGCAGTCTTTGCCTCTACTCTGTGAAACAGATGAAGTTGCTAAGTACAGGGCCTAAAAAGTCCTCTTCTATCTTTTCCATCATTTAATTTCATTCTGTTTTCTATTAGTTTCCCCTTTATCCAAGTCAAGAAATACAAAAGAGTTTTGCAAAGAAGCAGCAAGTGGACTAAGTGATAATTTATTTATGCAATTCTGGCATCACTAAACAAAAAGCCCTTGAACCCCCATTTCACAAGATCACAGAATCACAGAATTATTGAGGCTGGAAAAGACCTCTGAGATCATCCAGCCCAGCTCATAATGTAACATCACCACATCAGCTACACCAGGGCACTAAGTGCCACATCCAGTCTTTTCTTAAACACCCCCAGGGATGGGGACTCCACCACTGCCCTAGGCAGCCCATTCCAGTGTCTGAGCACCCTTTCAGTGAGGAAGAGCTTCCTACCGTCCAACCTAAACCTCCCCTGGTGCAGTGTCAGGCCCTGCCCTCTCATCCCATCACTAGTTGCCTGGGACTACAACTTCCCTTCAGGTAGTTATAAAGCGTGAGAAGGTCCTCCCTGAATGTGTAAATTTCAAACCTTTTTTATGGGAAAGGATCTTTTTGAGATTGCTTTTGCACCTTAACTATTACCTACTGAAAGCCTTCTGTTGAGTAATATTCACACACACAGATGGCCTCCAATCCTCCTAAAGCTCATATGGAGCAGTTTAATGATACTGCTTCTCAAGGGGGAGACATCAAAGGAGAGATTTCACCGTTTGCAGGTGCCAATTTCATACCTGTCATCAAAGCAGATATTTTAAATAGCTCCTCTTACAAGGTACAAGCCTCTTGCAAGTTTATGCAGCTTACACAGAGACAAGACACGTGAAATTCTGTGCATTAACAGAAAGAAAAGGCAGCTTCACAGCAGTCACTACTTACAGGTCCTAACAGATAGAATTCACATAAATAGTAAGCACATCAGCATTACAGAGGTTTGGTGTCCATCTCAGTATGTTAACAGCACACATCAGGGCTTTGCTGTAACACCATTTAAAGAGTTTAAGGACTCACTGCCAAACTGTTTCTCCACCTAGCAGGTCAGTCCAAGAAGAAAGCCTAAAAAACCCCACCTTTGCTTATTATTTGTGGAAATAAAACTTATTTACAATACTCTAACAATACTGTAAACTACTAACATGTAACACCAATTTGTGCCTGTGGAAAACTGTAGCCGTGTACCACAACATCCCATAACTCTGTCTAACAGTTGTTTGGTTAGGTCCACAAACTGTTCTCCTGACAAGACAGGCGTCCATTTCAACAGTGGTGGCACAGCTCCTGAACAATGCTAGAACGGATGCCTCCTTTATATGAAGAAGTTAATGGGAAGAGGGATTGAATAATAAACTGTGCTGGAATAGCTCTACTCTCCCTGCAGACATGCTGATCTGAAATAAAAGTCACTTTATTCTGAAAATAATTATTTTCCTCACAAAGCTCAGCGGTAAATCTGGCCTTGAAAGAACTGACTCTTTTCAGCTCATAACACAAAGAACCACAGAATATGAACTTCATGCAAATAACTTTTTCAAAGAAAAACTCAAAAGTTGCTTGACTTGATAGACGTGAACATAAGAAAAGAATTTTCTAAAAGAATCTGGGTTTTATCAAAACCCAGAATGTAATTTTTCCTTTAACTACTAAGGAGAAGCTCAATCATTTCAAGACTGGTTTTGATGTAGTGGCTTCTGAATAGGAGCTGTACAGAGTCTCTTTCTGCTCCTTGCTGAAACACAAATTGGGGGGTTCAGGGCGGATAGACCCTCATTTCTTTCTCCTAGGACAGATAATTGGAGAACAGGTAAGGTTTAGAGCTGAACAAATACTGGAAAAAAGCTAAAGAGAAGCAGTTTACTGGCAACAAATTGCTGAGACCCTTGAAAAAAATTAGTAAATTATGGCTCCCTAAGCACAGTTGATTCCTTAGGAGTTCTGAGAGGTTGCTCAGCAACATACCACAGTCACTGCGGGTCAAGTCCTCAGGACATCATCTAACCTATGGACTTTAATTCAGCTACCTCTGGCATAAGGTACTGCTAACTGTGAGCAAGAAGAAAACAGAGGTAATGCAGACTGGAGAGCTCTCAGCAGATTCTGGGAGGAAATTTCACACAATTTTCAAATGCTTTATCCAAATAGTTCTGATCTGCTCCATTCAAAATCTGTGGTCTATGTCTTTCTCAAAACAGATTCTTTCTCAAAACAGCTCAAAGTGAATTCTTAATAAAATTCTTTCTAATCTATCACAGTTGTTCATTAAAAGTTCGACCGGAAAGCCATCCTTCACTCCACTCTTACAGATAACTTGTGGGCCCTTCCAAAACCCATTAAGCTAATGGGAAATGTCATTGAATAGATCACACAGGACTATCCAACCTTTCAGGAGCACAGAGCTACTTTGAGATGAATATATATGTTTGTTTTTTTTAAGGAAAAGACAGCTATAGCTATAAGATGAAACCCTGGTATGGCAGAAGGTTCCACTGACTAGCTGACTTTCGTGTGTAAAGCACCTTTCTGACCCAGGCTGTGTGAGTAGTTACCATCAGCAATCCTTCTGCATTGCTGGTAAAGACCCCAAACTATTGGCCTTACCAGAAAAGGGGAAGATCATATGGGATAAAGGGTAAGAGATTCTCTGGGAAACACGTTTTGTCTTAGCGCAGTATGACTCTTAAGCCCGGGCTTATATGGAATATTAGCGTACCCAGGGAAATCCAAGTACTACTGGCGACTGGGGGTTGGGGTGGTGTTCTCCCTCAGAAAACATTTAGAGACAATTAAAAACTTACTAATTTTATTACATATTCACTTTCAAATACCTACGCAAATTTGGCTTAAAAAAACCTTTCTTTGCAATAAAAATGGCATTTGAAGTTCTCTGTTTAAACTACCAAGAAGAGTAATGATCACAGGGAAAACAAACCCACGACCTTACTGCATTAAACAAAGCGTGTTCTTGTGAATGTAGGGGTTTTGATGTATACAGGTTTAAAACTGATGGCAGGAAAACTGAACTAATCCTAGCCCCTGGTATTTTATGCAGGCACATACTCAACGCAGTCCCCTGGAGCTGGCGGTCCATGAAAACTTCATCTTAGTCTGCTTATCTACAGCAATATGCTGCCATATGGCTGCTTCTTACCAAACCTCAGTTAATTACTAAGTGACAGTCAGTTGCCTTAACAGAGATGGGTTTAGAATAAACTAGCAGAAGCTGCAGCAAGAGCTTTGGAGTACAAACTCATAGCAAGATGCACAACTGTGAGTGCACATAGGCACCATCGTAAACACACAGCTCTTCCAGCCTCGGCCTGTGGGGAAGAACCACAAGCACGTAAAATGTGAGCTTTGAAACACTAATTCTGCGAAGAAAGCGGCATTTTGTGTCATTACTAATACTGGGATCTGAATATCTTAACTAGTTTCTCTGAGGAGCTAGCTGGCAGTCTGAAGCACATCCCTTCCAAAATGTATCCACGGTCTTTCTGTGAAGGCTACTGATAATTTTATCTCTTCCGAGTCCAGCAGTAATACATGTTGACAGCCCCAGATGCCAGGTCCTCCGTGAGAGCATCTGTTTGTTTATTCAGGATTAGGTTAAACTACTTAGCCACCATTACAGCAAATCCACCTCTCCTACAGAGCTTCTTAAGAATAACGAAGAAAATAATGAAAAACCACAGTGTGGTGAGATCAGTCACATTCAGAAGGCTATTTATTACTGGTGTGGAGGGCTGAGGAATAGACTGCATTAAGCATCAAGTGCTGCTTGGAACAACACAGAATCCTCCCTCCCAAAGAAAATAAAAGGGCAGTAGGAGCTGCTCTTCGCCTTGATTTCATCACATCACACCTTGTTACTACAACAGATTTTCAATGAGGGACTGTAAAGCTTGATCCTACAGTCTTTCCCCAATAAGGAATGGGTTTTACCTAAACAATTTTGTTGAGTTATATGAAAAAATGGACAGGACACTCTTTTTTTTTTCCACTGAGACAATTCACAGCAGACCTTCACCGTCTTTCAATACCTGAAATATGAAGACTTTTAGGTTGAAGTTCCTCTTTGTTAAGGGCTTGAAGGAATGCTGGGCTCTTACTTGCAGGAACACAATTTGAGAATCCAGAATTACCAGACCGGTAACACAGATGCCATTGCTTCACACTGGCCAAATATCCTCACGTATCACATACTGATCTAAAGGTGACAGTGCACCCAGGTGTACTAAGACAAGGGGATACGTATTAACCAGCCAAACAGCAAAGAACATACTTGGAAAGTGGATTTTCAAGGTAAGGTGGTTTTAAGATTAGCTTTTAAATATTAAATGATGGTGCAAAAGCATCAGACAGTTTCTGCTCACCAGTTGTTTCTGCAGCACAAGCGAAAACAATCTCTGGCTATGTCTCAAGGCATCAGAGGGGAGTAGACAAGAGTATCTGCATGCTACTGGGTCAGAGTGATTTTAATTATTTAAACACGACTTTAGAGGTTTTATTCTCAGGAAGAAGCACCAGATGCCTCACAGATACTATTAAGACAATCTGCGTTTGGTAAAATTGCAGGCTAGGACCTGGTTGAGGTACCAGGGAAACCCTGACCACTCAGACACCTCTCTGGGTTACTGTGCTTGCTATTCCCTGCCTCATGCCACCAGTGTTTCTCTGCCCTGTGCTGGAGCCAAAGCGAAAGGGGTGGTAGCTTGTTCACAGCAGCTTTGTCTAACACTAAACACTCAGCTAGAGGTGGGTGGTAAGATCAGCAGATGTTGTGTCTGTGTGGCTGGGAACTCAATCTTAGCTCTCCACATCAAAGCGAAGAAGATGCTACACTGATGCCACTGAGCTTCTAAAAACCATGCAGCGACAGAGCAGATTTTGTGCTTTCTGAGGCAGAAGCCACGTCAGCCCAGAGTGAGACGGCCCCAGAGAAAGGGCTCTGCAGTGGGAAAAGCTATCGGAAGTGGGCTGAGGATGGGCTGCCAGGAGACACTCTGAGGTCATGGCAGTGAAGGAGTAGCTTCCTCTCTGCAAGATGCTGCACGGAGCTTCCTCCTGCAAGTTCACGGAGCAAAAAAACCCCGACTGCAGGCAGGAAAACCAGATGACATTTGGTAACATAAATTGACAAGTTCCCAACAGGAACAAAACTATTTTTTCCACTTTGTTTCTTTATATAAACAGTATTTGATTTTTAATGTGCAAAAGACTGACAGTACACAAAGCATAAACGAGATAGCGATCTCCGTGAACCAGGATGGCTCTTAATCAGATTGGCAACAGCAGAGGCCATTGTTTGAGCTAAAATTACCTCTCAGGTCTCACTACATGCTCCACTAAAGGACACTGTGTCCCACTGCAAAAACAGAATCCTACATAGACACTCACTACAACAGCAGCCACGAGAGAAAGGTCTGGGAGAAGCAGAGACTGGACCACTCAGCAAGTTTATAGAGCCAGGTTGGCTCCTTCTTAAGAGACTGGAGCTGCACTCCAAACACGTAGCAAACTTCCAGGAGGGGGAGAGAAATACTGAATATTCTGGACTTGACTATGCTCATGGTGCACAGGATGTTGACAATGCCTTATGTTCAAAAAAGACAGCATGTTTTTTTTATCAATGCCAAGTGTGGCCTTGAAAGCTCCAAGTACACGCAAGCCCTTAGTCCAACAGGTAAGGAAGCACTGTTAAGGATGTTCCCCACTATCCCTCTGATCTTGAGTGCTTGAATTTCAAGAATGCATTTCTAAACATTTCTATAAATTAACAATATTTAAGTGATAAATATAACCTAGAAAAGAGCTGCTGCACTGGTACTGGACCCTGGAAGCAACAGAAAATATACCAAGGAAAACCAATTCAACTACAGTTTGCAGTGCAGTGCTGGCAAATAGCATTTTAGCACTCATAGCCAGGCTGAGAGCCAGTGGGCAGTGGACAGAGAAGAGTGAGGATCACTAATAGGGGGGAACACCAAAGATGGGATGGGTAGAACAGGATGAGCTCCAGAAACCTGGAACTCTGAGTTTGCCACTATAGGGATGCTGCTACTGCAGGGATATGAACATGGGGGAGGAATGGCAGCGGTGGCTCACACAAGCCAATAATTATAATCATTAATTACAGAAGTATTCCAGGCATAGACAAAATTTACTACATAAAATTTCTGCATAACAAAGTGTGTGTTGCTTACGTAGGGATCTTATGCATTCACTATGCCCCATAGGAAGGCATAAGGCAGACAGCCACACACAGAGGGTCTTCTCTCAGAGAAGTGTTAATGGGTAAGCACATTATTTGTGGACAAAATGGTCACTGATCCTCGTCCCATAGACTGAACAATAGGGAGGACAGAGGGGTTTGCAACAAGGGGGTCACTCATCGCAGCTCTTGTTCATTGCTTGCTTTGTGCTTCGTCACAACACAATATTTAAATATACAGTACTGTGACACAGCTTCCTTTTTATGTTACACAGAACCCACTGAGCTTTGCCAAATGAAAACTGAAAAAGATGAATAAATAGTTTATTGAAGATTCTCGTGTCTTGCCGTGTAGGAAGTAACTTGTTTAATGATCTGCTGGGGATGGAAAGGCAGTGAATGAATTTTCATTTATAGGGTGTGGGGGAGGTGAGTAGCAGAGGAGAAAGACATGGTTTTTCCTGAAGGTTAGTGAGGAGATTGAACAAAAATGGCTCAGGAGAAAGGCAGACACTGATTCAGAGTAACTGACAGGAGCAGAACAGGGTTCCTGGCACTGAAGGCAGAAACGCTAACAGATCCTCCATCAGAGTTTGAACAATCTAGCAGAGAGCAATCCCTGTGGTGCATGGTAAAAACAAAAGGCAACCTTCTGAGGTTTGGTGTTTAAGGTTTTTTTTAGCTAAAGTCACTTGTATTTATTGCAGAGGTAACAGACAATCTCTTCCTCAGACCCTGATCAAGCAGGGCCTATCCCTAACATCAGAGCCCTCTCCATTTTATGGAGCTAGTAACACTGCTGCATTTATGAACACACATTAGCACACGCAGCTCATCAGCACTCAAGGAAGTCTGAGATATCAACACAATACTACAGAACTATTCATGTAGTAAAATACAACTTGTGTATGTCAGAAAACACTGTAGATGAAATCTGCCTGCTTCCTGTCAAAGGTAACAATTTTTGATGCCTAATTTTAATATCATGTATTTAAAAGATGCGTTTTGCCACATAAATAGAACATGGACAGCTCAAGTTTTAACTCTTCAGCTAACAGCAAGGCAAAGGACAAATCTTCCTGGCTGTTAATGGTGAGAAAAACTAACAACTGCTGTCCTCCTGCTTCAAGACAGCCACTCCTCCAGCTGGCCATGAACCAAGCGGAAATTCCAGATCTGGATGCAATTATTTATATATCTGTCTCCTCCCAATGCCCACCCTGCCCCCCACCCCCCTAAAGTTCCTTCTAAGTGAGTGGGAATTAATCCTGCCTGGAACACTCTAAACAGTGCTGTCTTTACACTATGGTCAGTGTCAGATTTTTGCCAGACTTGTGAGATTTTCGTCCAAATTACTGCAAAACTTAATTTCACCTTGCTTGAGAGAAAAGACAACTATGCTGTCCTTGTGTCTATTTGTTTTTAAGCAGTCTTGCATTTAAATCATAATTCCATTCCTGTCTATCATAATCTGCTGCTGCAAATTGAATTACAAGTCTTTCCTATCTAATGAACTATTTCTCTTGAAAAAAATTCACAAGTACAAGAAAATGCCTTTTTCACTTTTTTCACTCTGGATCAGTTATCCACAAGAAGCTAACAATTACTCACTATCACAGTTTCCCCCCTCAAGTCTTTCTGTGATAAACAACAATAAAACTCACATAATCTAGTGACTGGATCTCATCCTTGTTGACTGAAATAAATGCTCTCCTTGTGTAATAGATTAAGAGAGAGCAAGCGAAAACAAGTAGTTCTCCTCTTAATTCATTCCCCTGGTTGATGCAGAACAATTCTTTATTTCATGAACAAATGTTTCTTCAAGCAATCCAACTTTAAATCAGAACAGAGCATCATCTTTTCATGCAGCTCTTGAGAAAGGCTCCACTGTGCTCAGCAACATCTGAAAGGAATGATACTTACCCAAGGGTGGGTATGCTCCCCACACAGGCTTTAAAAACAGCTAATCGGGCTTCAGTTTGAAAACACCTCTATTCATTTGGTGGTTCTGCATAAGAGAAACACCTCTAAAGCCTATAAACATCAGGCACTCAAATGCAATTAGGTGATCTATACATAATTATCAGGGGGCTGTAAGTCACTGCTCTAACACTGAACTAATGCAGCTGAATCCCTGAGGAGCTGTAACACATGGCATACTCTCAAGAGGAACCTCTTCGAAAGAGTGCAGTGTATCTTACTCACACTGAGCCAGACTCCCAGAGGAATCCTCAAGCAGAGAGACGAAGCCACAGCTCAGGCAGCCAGCCATTCAATGAATCTGTGATCTGAGCAGGAGACAACCTGTGAGCAGTGTCAGCCTACTCGGAATTAGCATTTTTCAAAGGATGGGCTACAGAGGACAAAGTTTCCCGTGCTCAGCCCAGCAAAGCAGTGGGAATGCTTGCAGGGCAAACAGCCATGGATGAATTTCCTGAGGTTGTATGATCAAGTTGGACAAGCCCATGAAGGAAAAAGATTGCCCAAAAGACAAGAAGGGTCAGGCTTGGCAGCAGCTACAGAGAGCCAGCAGACATGAAGCCAGAGCTAAGAGACACAAACTTTAAAATCACAGAAGCACACTGTTACTGTGTTGGAGAGGACCTTCAACGGTCCTCTAGTTCAAGGCCTCTGCAACACACAGGGATATCTATAACGAGAACAAACTGCTCAGAGCCCCATCCAGCCTGACCTTGAATATCTCCAGGGAACAGGGTTCCATCATCTCTCCAGACAACCTATTCCAGGGATCCACCACCCTGAGATTAAAGAACTTTTTCCTAACATCCAGCCTAAAACTACCTTTTTCCAGCTTAAAGCCATCACCTCACATCCCATTGTTCCATGCCCTTGTGAGCAGTTCTTCCCCAGCCTGCTTATGGGCCCACCCTTGACCTGACAAGCAATTACAGATGCCAGGGACAGAGCATCAGTGACACCAGTCCCTTAATAATGCTGTTTTCCTATGAAAAATGGTGGGTGGGGATTTTTTTAATTGTCTGAGGCGAGTGGACACGCAGAATCATAGATTTGGAACAGTCTACCTGCTGCAACAAATGTGATCTGCCTGTGTTTCTACATGCTTTCACCACAGAGCAGGAGCCAGGAGCAGCTACTTTCACTTCTTTTGCAGACCACAGCTTTGTTCTAATACAGGCACAAGTGTCACTGTAAATTTCATCCTCCTCCCTGTAATCATCCAGCCCCTCAGGTATGATCTGCGTTTCATTCACCATGTCTGCAGCTGGTAAATCTATTCAACCAACTCTGCTTGCTAGAAAAATTACCATGGTAGCCCAGTTTTGTGTTGGAGCATGACTGACACTCTTTTTTCTTCAGTGGGCAACAACTCATTCGTGCTCATCTGCCTCAAGAGTGTCAGTATGGAGCTGTCAGTTTATGTACGCTAGCAACGCATGCAAAGGACTTGCTTGTTTTTCCAGATGGGACCTACCACCCCAAAAGTCAAAACCTAAAGCTAGGCAAAAAAAAAGGACAAAGAATTTAAGGGAAATGGAGCAAATTGGTGAAAAAATAAATCATTTGAGCACTCACTTTCAACAAACCAAGTCAACGAAGATTTAAATATAGATGGGGACCTGCAGAGAGACAATATTATGCATATGAGTTTTGAATGGAATGGAAGAAAAGCTAATAAACGGATAGGAATAAGCAAACCAGTGAGAATGAGACTAACAAAACCCTGCAAAGAGATAAGAAGATAAAGAAGATGATAAAGAGGCAACAGAAATTGCTTATTGTATTTTACTGATGGTTCTAAACACAAACAAACAAAAACCTCACAAACACAAGCATTTAGGACAGGAGATGTCTGTTTCCTTGTCAGGAAGAAGACATAATGTCCTTAGAAATTTAGCCATTTAACTTCCCCTCACTGAGAGCAATCTGCTTCATTTTGTCACCCTGTCCTTTGGTAAAATAATTCACCTGAAAAACAAGGAGCAAAGTGCTGAGTAATCGAAGTGTTTGGTGGTGGTGCATGCAATTCTTTCTTTTCCATGACAACCTTAGCCTTTTCATTTTATTTCTGTTTTCTGTTAATTTCTGTATCACTTCCTATGGGCCACCTCTTCCTCTTTCCGTGACTAGGGAAAACAAAAGCAACCATTGGAAGCCTGTAATCTAATTATCCTGTTAGATGCTGCACAGACTGCAGTGCTCCTAAGAGCAGATCACACACGAATGGCTCGTCAGATCACTGTTTCTTACCTAGCCCACAAAACATACTGCTGTACACTCTCAAACTGTGTTAGGTATTGAGATTAGTTGTCAGACAGGCTTTTTCTTTGTCACTGTCATCACTCAAGTTGTTTTCAGCCAGAAGCATCTCTCCGTTTAGCAAGTACTGTAGGGCTAGAGTGCCCCACCAGACCAGGGCCAGGAGGCAGCCCTTTATCCCAGCAGCAGGTGTCAATGACCAGAGATAACCCTGCAGTGAAATTGCTGGTTTCCAATGTTGGAGCTGACAAGGAATGTCCATTTCTACTGGTGGTCACTTGCTCCTCCGTCTGCTCAGGTTCTTGCCCTGAGCCTCAAGAGGCAGAACACACAGGTATAACCATCAAACTTGGAGTACTATTCTGAAAACCACGTCTGAGTTTGGTCACTGTGCATCTATAAGAAGACAGAAGAACTATAAGGCACAGGAAAACGGCACCCAGCACACAGTGGTGATGCCGCAGCAGGTATAGAGACAAAACAGAGAAGCACTCTGCTTGGAAGAGTTGTCACTCCTCAAAAAATTCTTACAGTCATCCCAGGGAACCCTGTCTCTGCAATGCTGACAACATAGGCAGCATGAATCTAACACTCCAGTTCAAAACCCCAAGGTTGTTATCAGATGAACCTACTCTCCCACTGCTCTGTTAAACCTATCTATTCTTTGAATGACTGAACTAGATGAAGCTGACCAACTGGTCAGGTACTGGAAACAAACAAAATCTACCACCTCAAAACTCAAGGAAAGTGCCAAGTCATGGATTTTTATGGAAAAAAATTGCAAAATAGTTTGAAAACCTTTGAACACGTTCTATCGACAACATATATTCTCTCCTGGAGGAAGAACTAAAGGACAACAAGGTTTCTTTTTCAGCAAACAATGCAGTGTGTTAGTGCTTTCTCCCTACCAGGTACCTCACCTACTCTCTAATGCAAATGAATAAACCTTAAACATTGAAAATCTATCTATTCAACCTCTAAGTTTATTCTTATTTTTGTAAAATTCTCAACTCTATTCTTAATTTTCAGAAATACTCGGAAACACTTCTGAAACTTCCCAATACAAATTCTGAACTATACAGATACTTACTTCAGAAAAAAAAGAAACCCAGCACTTTCAGACTGTACTTTTCATGAAATAAAAGCTATTCTTAACTCCTGTACTATATATAAGCTAACCTGAACCTTTGTGTTCAGTCTGCCCGCTTACAATAGGCTAGAAGACAAGGACACAGATGAAAGCATGATCCAGTATGGCAAATCCTATCAACAGTCAATCCATTTCTGTGCCCTGGCACTGACGTGACCCTGCAGAAGAGAGCAAGTGTTCAATCACCTCCTAGCTAGTTATGGCCTATCCAACCCAGGGTCTAAGAGAACATGGATTTCTTCTCAGCCCCCTTAACATAACTACTTTATGGCTTACTTTAATTAAATTTTTATTTACTTTTTCTTTTTACACTTACCTTACCATACACTGCTCTTACAGTGATAAAAAAATATCACTGGCTCTTAAAAAACGAGCATAAACATTTGATTCTTTATTTTCCCATAGCAGCAGGTATTATACATGAGAAAAAATGCAATTGATTTTGTCAGTTGAGCTTTCAGTTAGCTAGCGGATTTTGTAAAGCCTAAAGCCTAGAAGGGAGGGTAAAGATCCGAATGAATAATGGCATTAAATGTAAGGAACAGTTATTGATAGCTTCAAAAATTCTTACTCATATTGCACTGCTCTGCTAACTGTCTCTCCAGTAGGAAGCAGAAGGGTTTACAACATGTAAGGTGCAACTGATAAACACAAGTCACTTCTAGATTTTCTTCTATTTATTCCTAGCTTTGAGGGTAGCCATGGCTACCTTCAGATATTAATTCTAGGCCAAACCACAATTTAGGTAAATGCATCCATAGAAAGGCTTTTGATGTGCACCAAGCAGTGGGAATCAGAACAGGCTGTGGAGCAGAGACGCTGTTGCTTAGACAACTAGCAAGGAAAAGTCAAGGCAGAGACATTAAACTTTGATACTTGCCATCCTTGCTTCATGCACTTTCTGCGTGAAGTACTACTGCTTACAGCCTATATGCCTAGCTAACATGACATCAACCCTTGTGGCAACTGTCCTGCTATTATCAGTACACACCCAGCACTTGGTTCCCAACGTATCTTTAAATACCCTTTGCCGCCTGTGCACCTGTACGTCAGTACACACGTCTGTCGTTCTATGGAACGGCAAATGTATTTGCACATCACTCTATTTATCACCTTGTCGTAATATTTATCTGACAAAATGTGAAAAATGTTTTTCTAAGGCCGACGTGTAATAAAGCAGCCCAGGAAACAGCAGCACGTTCAGTGCGTCTCACTTCCTTAGAAAAGTAAAGCTGGTACAGTAATTGACAGTTGGTAATTTGTTCAATGAACTCTCAGACGGGCATTTAAAGAGCAGCTCCAGTTAACTGAGTTAAATTACAGGAGAAATTCTGTTATTAATACAATATGGACATTTTTAATGCTTGTTGGTAAGGAAAATGTTTTGACAGTGGCACAAAGCAAAAGCAAAAAGGCCAGTCTCACCCCTTGAGGCTAAGCCATCTTCTACACTGAAAGAGCTATCTTCATGAGGCACGAGTACATCTGCCACAGGCATATGTGAACCAACAGTGTTCACATGGGACATTCTGATTTAGCACTTGGTCTGAGCTTCCCATGCCTTCTCTCTCCTCCTCAGTAATCCTCCTTTCCTGCCTGGTCTCCTCATGTCTTTTGCTATGTTCCAGATATTTAAGAACTGCAGAGTGGCTGTACCTGAAAATAACCTTCAGGAATTATGATCAGGCATAGGTTTCTCTTGGCCTAAAGCCATTAAGAGGATAGAAGTGAAAGCACAGCATACTGTATTTTTAGAATAGGAGAAAGAAGGAACAAAAATAGTAAGAAATCAATTAATAATCATTTTTTTACTCTTCTCTGTTCCACATCTGAGCTCTTCATCCCCACAGGCAAAGAGGATCTTAGCCTCTTCCCTCACCGAGCAACCATCTGCCCTTCATTCCACTGGGTTCTGCCAGCCCACTGACTACAGCAGAATGGGGAACCACAGCACACAGATCCAGAAGTGCTGCTCTGTCCAGAAGACAGCGCCATGCCAACAACCTGACTTGGGAAGATCCCATGCATAACCCCACTCTGAATGACACTGTTCTGTACCTGTGTCTCCCTTCCTTTCCTCTGGAAAAGCAGCCAACCACTTCCAGGACAGGTGCCTGCAGATGCTTTTCTCAGTCAGGGTGGTGCTTCCCAAGGCATTTCTAGCTTAACCCTGCAACTCCCTCAGCATTTCCTGCTCTTCCAGGTTGGTCAATAACAATCTCCAGGCTCAGCAGAAGGAAAACTAGGTGTTCTCCTGAAGAAGTCAACAAGGAAATGAGGGGGAAAGACCTTTCAAAAAGAGTTATCTTCCTGTGATAGTTCACTCAACCAGCCAGGCTATGCAGTAACGGAACAACCTCTTGGCATCAAGGGGATAGCTGTTCTCACATTTCAACACTGTGGATACCCCCCACCGAATTCATATACATGGTAGAAATCCTCTGGCTGGTGAAGCAATTCAGGGAGCTGACTCAGGTAAAAAATATTCTGGCCAAACTAAAAGGGAGGGGAGAGCATTATTAGCATTATTATTGGTTTGGATTCAATCTTGGTACACGCTGCCTAAACAGCTTTGTTGGCACAATAGAATAGGTAGAATCAAACAGTGATTTGGATTGAAACAGACTTCTAAAGGTCATCTTGTCCAATCCCATATTAGCAAATCTATGATCTGGCACATCAGCTCCTAATATACTGTCACTACCAAAATGGGAAGGTTTTCCATAAGACAAGCTCACTAATGAGGGATCTTTGCAGTTGACAGATGTGTAGAGCAGACTGATTTGCTAATACTTTAGAGACTCAAGTATTTGTACATGAGGGACACGTAAAGGATCCTTAGAATAAATATCCCAAACACGATGGCAAAAATACACAATGCAATGAAAGAACGACAAAAACTCCAAACACTTGAAACTATACATACGCTGGGTCGCACTAATGCCGTTTAGTGGCACAACAGGACGATGTTGAATCAACTGTAGGTCAACAAACGTGACCTCAGTTTCTGCATTCCAGCTGACTACCACATGATCTCCAAGTTTCCATTACAAATTAGCCAGCCCTTCTTGGAGCTGAATGGATATACAAGCTGACTTAAGGCTTATAAGCAGAGATCTTGAAAATTTAAGAGATAATCAGCTTTGAAGAAGGGAAACAGAAACCTAGTCTTGTCTTGCTTTCCTGGTTATAACCAAAATCTTTGTTTTCTATTCCAAGTTTCATTAGTTCTGTAAATTAACAAATTCTGTCAAACCCTAATGGAGCACAGAGCGTGACTACCTGTCATAGAACCTTCTCCACAAAGTTATCAGCAGTTAGCTAAATGCATTCATGCTTTAAACAGGTGAAGGCGACAGAGAAATGCAATGTAACCTCCTGGTGCTGTGCCATGCTTTTTCTCTATAAGCATTCATATCACTAGAAGTCAGTGCAAAGCCCAAGAAAGTCTTTTGGAGATTTAAAACTGAACAGATTTTGCTGCTAACGCAGCTTGTGGAACAGAGCATCACAGCTGACAGGTGTCTCAACAAAACTGATGGCCTGTATTTTATGGTGAGCACATTCTGAGAGGCCATATGATGATTCTTAGTGCTAATACTCCTTCATAGGAGCGCGTGGAACTTGTTCTGCCATGCAGAGAAAACGTTCTTCCTTTAACACACATCACAGCTATTGATTAACCATCTAGATGCCGAGCTTTCCAAAATGTTTAAATACCACAGATAAGAAGGTCAACACCTGAAAAATTAAAATATATGTCTCTAAAACCAAAAAGTTGTCATTTGGCAGTAACTCTATTGGCATAACCTTCGCTAGGAAACTTTTTTAAAAAAGATCATCCCTAGGCCTGGTGTCTTCGAGAACTGACATTGAGAGCTCAGCTCAGACCTTGTTTCCACAATTACGCTATCATTCACAACCAAAAATTCTGGATCTCATTTTTCCCCTTGTTTTCAGTTTCCCAAAGAGAAATGAGTCCTGACTTCATTTATACAGGGGTTAAGGAGAAACAAAGCTCTACTTGTTTCTACACGACTTCGAGATCATTTGTTTTGTAGGTGCAAATTCTCCATATAATAAAGCCTGTGTGCCACATTCAAGAACCCTGTCCCCACATGAAGAATAAGCTACATGTTTTTACAGGCTACCAGAAATATGAACACTGTCTATACAATAGTTTCCCTTGTTAAAGGCAAGCAGTTTCAAGGGCAATAAAACTGATGCCCTACAGACTTCTTGCTGCATACTCACACATTCTCTTCACTACAGGAACATAGGGTCCTTGTCTGTAATCTCCACCCATCCCCCATCTGAGATAATCCATAGTCCATGTTTCACATCCTAAATACTTCAGTGCCCCCACCCCAGTCACAGCAACTGCAGCTCTCTCTCCTGTTCTTTCTCTGCTTAATGAGTGAGAAGTAGCACTGAGTTGCAGCTCAGCCATTTTCCCACCAAACCTTACACAACTGCTGAGCTTATCTTACACCTTTCCCCTTAGACAGGGTAGTAGTGATGTGTGTGTCTCTCTTAATAGCCTAAACCAAGGCAATTAATGAAACCAGCCGCAGCTTGACAGTACTGAGATCTCACACTCCACCAAATTGGGACAGTTGATCATTGGCTTCAAAAAGCTCAGTGAAAGACAGATGGATAGATACAGCCATCCAACAAGCTTCAGTTCCTGCGGAAACCAGGCTAAAAATAGCTGATCTCAAAACCTCAGCCAACAAATTGAACTCAAATTAACATAAATACCAACTGGAATGTTAAAACATGTTGGCTCTTAAATACTATCTTCTAAAAACTGGTGTCTCAAAGGGTCAAAATTAGAACAATATTTATATATAGCAACATTAATTGACTTACAGCGTCCACAACCAGAAGAGGTTAGAGTCTACGGTGACATCAGTGCAGAAGAATGTAGGATGCAGTAGATGACATGACTGAGCAAGGATGTTTAGCATGTCTCCTGCTCATTCCCCAGATCATTACTTTCTCAGAGTAGGTACCGAAAGCTTTCAGATTTAAATTCTCTTTAAACACAACTGGGTACTCTTTGGTTTTACCTCTTGCTTCCTAGATTTCCAAAACTTTTTAGAATTTCTTTCAGCACAAAAAAGTTAAGACCTATTAGCTACAACTTGCCAAGGTCTGATAACGAATTGCAATAATTTTGGCCTAGATCTTTCCAAGAGCTATACATCAGCCTTTATTTATATTAAAAATAATTCAATTATTTATTTCACAGGCAATCAAAATCTTAGAGTTAGGGCTTGGATTACTCCAAACAACCCTTGAGATTCACATACTTTATACAAACTGGTATTTCTTCATGGTAAGATCTGGAGGCAAAATTAGTACCTAATGCTTCCCCAACACCCTCATTTCATCTCCTCTACTAGGATCATTTCAGATAAAGCACTTCTAGAATCCACACAGCAAACTCTCCTTCCTTGTCTTCTTACCTCAAGAATGAAATAGCACAAGCGTATGCAAAGTCCTTACAATCCCTTCCTCCAGGCACCCCTGGAATGTTGTTACTTCCCAACAAAACAAAATCATAAGCATACTGGTCCAAGTCCAATGAAATACTGGTGATCTTCACTTTCAACCAAGACCCACAGGAAATTAGGGCATTTAACAGTTATTTCTATCTTAGTCATTTGCATCCAGTCCTCAGAGACCAACACAAATGTGTTGTTTGCTAGACCAGAGGCATTCTGGATTAAAGCAAACTGCTCAGGGCTGGTTCTCACGCAACAGTGTTGCCCAAAATTGTCTTTGCACAACTTCCAGTCTACTCAAATACCTAGGTAATCAAGAGCAAGAACTGTACATAAGCAAAAACCTAATAGTACTGCCTAGGATTTCACTGATTCAGAGAACAGTAGTATTACAGGAGGCTGAGCACAATTCTATTTCATATCAAAAGCAGGCTTCCCTGGCATTAAATAGGCCTTTTTTTATCTTCTTCAGACTCCAAGCCAACTAAACATCAACTTTTATATAGAACTAATTACCATGTTAGAGAGTGAAAGCAGAATCAATCCAACTTCTCTGAGGGAGAGGAAGAAAAAAGGTAGTAAGGAAGAAATTTTGTAATTGAGCTGTGCTCCCCTGTTAAAGTTAAGTCACAACGACAACTCAGGGAAACTTGGTTAGAAACATCTTCAATGAAAGATGCACTCTAGTATCTTCCTATCTGTTGAAAAGGAACAATAGTAATAACTCAAGCAATTGCATCCTGGAGAACCTTAACACTGAATTAACAACTGACATGAGAAAAAGGGGAAAACACACTGTCCCAGAGAAAGGAAAGGAGCAACACGGAACAGCACTTGGCACAGCTTAAACAACAGAAAGCAGCAAAGAAACTGGATCACATTGAAGACAACACTGGAGCAAACTGTACATTCTTAGTCCAAATACATTCAACACGTGGGAAAATCTTTCTTAAACTATAAGCAGCAGAAACATGTGTTTTCATTTAGTTTATGTTGCAGTATACAGACATGAAAGACCATTGCCTGTATTTTTCCCTGGGGTATTTTTGGAGGAAAGCAGTGCTGTTTATAACGTGTCTGCTATAATCAGAGATTACGAATTCACTTTGGTTGGAAGGAAGCTCTGAAGATCATCTAGATCACCCTGTCTCCCACTCCATCAAAGCAAGGACATCATCAAAGTTAGATCCAATTTCAAACTGTGGTTGAGTTCATCAGGACTCTCTTCAATTTAAGCTTTGGGTATCTCCTCCAAAAATGGAGACACCACAGCTTCTCTGAGTAACCTGTTGTAGTGTTTGACCATCTTCACAGGCTAAAAGCTTTTTCTCTCCCACAGTGACATGTTCCTGGCTCAAGTTCAATTTGTCCACTAGGACCCTCAGGGCCTTTTCTGCAAAACTGCTTTCCAGTCAGTCCATCCCTGGCTTGTACAGGGAAGGAAGATGAAAGAGAACATGATTAAGATGAGGCAGAGCATCTCATAACTGAATTTCTGCTACTTTGTGAGCTACCTCTGCTGAATTCAGGGTTAGCCGTATACCCGTCATAAGAAGTGCATATTAAAAAACCCCACAAGAGTAACAAGCAAGTTGAAACGGTGTCATTGTGTGAAAATATCACGAAACTTCAGTAACAGGTAGAACAAACCTCTCTTACAGCCCCACAGATCCTTACTCTACGCAGACACTCATTTCTATATAAAAGCTCTACTTCTTTGCTCCAGCTTACTTCACAAACAAGGGACTGAATAAAACATCAAATGACCACCCTGTAGAACCTAACAGGACTGTGATCTACTTGCCCATCAGGTATCAATGCAAACTGTTCCTGTGTAACCAGTATAGCTTTCTCACAGCAACAGCTTTCAAAGTAGACGTAATTCTGAACTTGGAAGCATTAGCCTGAAGTACTTCTCACCTCCATGTGGAAGAGCCGTAAGCCCAGTAGCAACTTGTTTTACAGGCAAGAAGTGAAAGGATGCCATCACTACTGGCATCCTTGACAAGTGAAGAAGGCCCAGAGGAAGGTAGGGGATCTTGGGAATACTGTGCATGTGAAAATTGTGTGTACACGGCAAGCTAAATTTTTCAATTCATAACACTGCACATTGCCAAGAAGGTCAGAGAGAGTTTACAAGCTTGAAGAATTGAAGAGTTTTATAACCATAAGAATAACCACCATGCTTCTCAAGTCTTTCCAACTTGATGTTTAGCTCTTGGTTTAGCAAATTTGAGAATTCAAGACCAGTTCTGCCAGTGCTTTTTTTATAAAACGTGTAAGTTGAAGAAGCAACCACAAACTCCACATTTTTTTAATTACTATGGTTTCCATTTTTGTTTTCCTATTTCCTCCTGCATGTGATTTTAATATTTGAATGGTTTTAACAAATCTTCAGTTCCAACCCCACAAGCTGCTCTGTAAATGGCTATGTGAATCCCACTGGCATCTGCCTGGCCAGATCAGCTGCAGAACATGATCTTCATTTAAATAATGCATTTTCTTAGAAGGAAGTTCTTCAAGTGGTTAAAGCGTGCTCTTAAGGGACAAACAGTTCCTGGACTTTTCTTTTTATTTCTCATTTTAAGCACTGCAAAGCAGGTGAACCTCTGGAAAATCACACTGTACAATACAGTCAGGCAAACGAGGAAAACATATTCCAAGGAGTATGACAAGGGAAAGCAGTGAAAGACTACACATATGACATATCCAGACCAACAGTTTATCACCTTAATCATAAAATTGTTACAAACAAACTAAGCTTGATTGCTCATGATTATTCTAAGTTAATCGTTAGAAGTCCTAAACGTGGTCTAAAATTGATATCACAGTTAGAAGAAAAGTAAGGTGGCTTGACCCTCATTAAGTGGGGGTTTTGTTGGGACTTCACTGGTTTGGGTTTTGTTGGAATAGGAGCCTTCTACTTTACTGAGTGCATTGCACTGCTTCAGTTAGCATAGTCCAGTTCTCATAAAAGCTTCTAGCTGGTGAGCACTTACAAGAACTCACAAAGAGCAGAGACTGTACTCTTGCAGCTACAGTTTACTCAGGGTTGAATACGTACAAGTTTCTTTCCCTACAGCATTTAGTTGGCAGGCTCAGCAAACACAAAATTCAATGTGCTAATGAGTTGCTGCCATTACCAATATGGTGTTTGGTACAGACAGCTCACTAGAAGGCTGGTAATGCTCTGTGCAAGAACCATGTTAGCTTTCAGCCCAGCTCATGGTGAAACCAGGGACATAGAAGCCTTTATACCGTCTTTCTGAATAGTAATCAAATTCCTTCTGTTTCATGGACTATAAGATACTATTAGCTGGGATTTTCTGTAGAGAGCTTTGATTCTGAGACGAGTTTACTGTATTCCTAGTGACCATTTAAGTCTCACTACAGGTGTCAGAAGACAAGTAACTCCAAACGTCCACTGCAATGCATGTCACCAATGACACAAAAAAAATGCAGTATCTCTCAGTGCAGCTTTGCGAGACACTGTGAGAGAGGCACACTGGTAGCTGTGAATAGACAGCAACATCCAACTTTAATATAATGACTTTTTCTTTGTTTCCTTATGAGTTGGTAATCTAAATTTTATAATCTCTTTTGTTGAGGGATGAAAAAGTAAAGAGCCTTATACACTGGGAAAATAACCCATTATCAGGTTTAACCTTCTGGTACCTTGCTGCAGTAACGTTCTGTCCAGACACTGCTTATGATGGCTGAATGAAATTGATATGTAACCAAAAATATCTGGTCAGAATATTCAGATAGGTTTGGATCAGGTAGGATAAAGATTGCTTGTGTATATTGAAATATTAAGAGCCTTCTCTGATGACTAGCTGGCTGTGAGTGCTCCAAATCAGTTTGTATTTTTTAAAGGAAATCTTCCAGGAAATGACATTCTGGCCTTCAGGCACTATACCGAGTTCAGATAACTAAGAGGTTAAATTGATTTTTCATCATAAAGGACATTTGATTTGATCGATTTGGAAGAAAAATAAGTGACATTGCTGATAGCATTGGTAGGGGGAGATTTTAACTCTGTGAAAGAAACACAACACAGTGGTGTACTGGAAAGAAGGGAGTTTTCTATTGCTATGTTGAATGTTTTTTTACTTAGATGGCACAACTGCTAAGAATTTTTCGGAAGTTAGCAGCTCTTCCAAACCATGGTGGTAGAAGTGAAAAAGACCAATGACAATGCAAGGATTCACAACTGTTCTTTCCTGTGTTGTTTCCTAGATTGTGCATTCAAATGAAATGTTTATGTAATAGCCACTGAAAAAACCAATCAGAAAAACCCTTTTGGCCTTGATATTTAGTTCCTGATTAGAAACAAAATCAGACTTAGCTAATAAGGAGGCCATTTGAGCCTTTAATTGGTGTGCAAACAATTGATGCCTTTTAAACAGAGCTGCCTTGGGTCATTCCTCCGTTTTGTGAGCACACGGGTTTTTCCCAGCCTGTTTTCCCTTCCCAGAGTACATGCATTAGCTAGAAACCTCTCAAAATACACAGGCTTTCACAGATACCAGTTCCACTGCTATCTATAAGAAACTATTTGTATTTGCTTTTCATAATTACAGAACTGTATCTATATTTGATGGCTAGCAACCTACTGTTGGAGCCATCTCCCACCCTTCCCCCAATAGAGATTCCATAATTAGGGAGAAAACCAGAGCTGACTGCTCTGAATAACCTGATTCTGCTTCATGTACGTTATATACTGTGCTGCATTTCCCAGGCAGTGATTTAGGATGGCCTGTGTACACTCTCACACATAAAGTGAGAAGATAGAGCTTAACGGCCTTCGTGCAGAAACCAGAAGAACCAAAAAGAACCAAAGAGAAACAGGAATTACCAAGAGCTTACCTATTTATTTAAACTCTTGTGTACGCTCTGCGAGAAGTCACTGCATCAAACATGATAGTAGAAAGAAGATGGTTATGGAACCACTTCAGGCAGGGTAGATCTTTATAGAACTTGCTATTTAACTTTTAGCCAGGATTACACCTGTGGTCAACCAATGCTTGTGTCTCTTGATTTCACTTTGTCCATGGAACAGTGGCTGTACTCTGGCAGCTACCTTCTGTGCCTGAGAAGATATTATGGTTCCTTGGTGCCATGAGGAACCAAGCATCAGCTGGGCAGGGAACTGCTCAGGGAGGCCAACCATCAGAACAAGTATGAGTCACTCTGGTTTGGGCTTTGGTTGCTCTCTGAAGAACAAATAAATTAAACCTCAAAACAAATGATTTCTGTCAGACTTATTTCTCTCTGCTGGCACAATATATGCAGAGGAATTCTCTGTAGAAATAGCAGTTATTCTTAATAAAAAAGTTTCTTCTGAAGCACTTTCTTAGTTTAATGTTATTTTCTGTGGCGTAAGAGAGCATCACACAATTCCCAAACTGCTCCCATGGAAATTATTTCATTCAAAAGAGACCCAGGAGTAGGTGAATGAGTCACAAAGACACTGATTGCATCAAATACAGCAATTTACAGAAGGAAAGCCAGAATTCACCGTGATTCTCTAAATCAAACGTATGCCAGAAGTTTTCTGTGAGATGACTTGATGGGTATTGTCAAAATCAATGGTACTGCTCTATCAACATGTATCTTGTACACACATAGCAGAGAAGAAATTGTCCTAGTTTTTCCATATCAAAGCAAACATACAGCTTCCTTTCTCTTTACTGCTTACAAAAGAAAACGGCAGGACTTTTCCTCTTCTTTGTATATTGACTCAAGATACAGAAAACTATTCTGATCTGGGAAACACACTTCAGCAGATACGCTGCCCCTCACGACCCAAGGGACTGCAAACATATTCTTCATGCATACATTAGTCACTAGATAAGAAGAATTTGTTAAATCAATACAGTGAAAAAGAAACCGACAGAACACTTTCTAAAACACATATTTTGTAATCCTCCAGCGATGCATACCCATTACTAAAAATGCTGAACTATCTGCGTATCTTGGAATACTGAACACTTCTTTGCAAACTACTCAAGTATTTAGTAACACCCTGAGAACTTTTGATTCCAGGCATGTCATCATCTTGACAAAGGCAGGCTGCGTTTATTCCTTTTTCATTAAAAGTAATAAACAATGAATTCCCAGTACGAGTTCTCAAGAGGGAAGCAAGGCCATACCACCAAAGCAACCTTTGGAACAAATACTTCTTACAGCAGGGAGTAGCAGAGATTTCAGGAGACACTGCTACCTGCTCCATGCAGTTGCTGCTTCGTTACAGCAAGAATGGCTGAGTATGACAGTTAAGATCAGTATCATTGTCTTAGGGGACAGACCTAACACGGGCTGAAAACAACCCTAAAGAATTTTCCAGTGGAGTTTTTACTTACTTTACAATCTTCCAACTATGTCACTTTCACCAGTTTTTGTTGTGCAGTTATCTCAAATTAACACAAAAAAACGAATGAAAGATTGAGATTAAAAAAACCTTTCAATTTTCCACTTCCCTTTAACCTTCATCTTAGTAAAACAGAGGAGTTAATTACAGACTGAAATTGCATTTTAAGTCAAGAAGCTGCAACTCAGTTTGAAGAAAATGGATTGCGTAAAGCACTTCATGTCTGACAGAATAAAACGTAAAGCTTTCTATTTATTTGCTCTATGTAAAATGCTGTTCAGATTCAGGCCCATTTTGTCCTTGAGCCAACAATTTTGAATATTCATCAGAGAAAACAGACGTAAAAAACACAACCCTGTCAAGTATGAATTTGCAGCCTAGTAACAGGCTTTGCAAGTTATCTGTAAAGTCTCCACTCTCCTTCAAAAGAGGTTGTCTGAGATGACGTCTGAATATATTGTGACTTTTCACTGTTAGCGAAATGAGAACCATGGGATAAAATAACACAGATTATTAGATTTCCACCTTCAGTGAGATTTTTAAATGAGACAGATGTAAAAATTGCATACAGTGCTCCTTCCCTAGGATACTCTAGTTACAAGATATTGTATAATTGTATTCCTCATCCTGGTATCCCAGGAATGAGAGAAATATAAGCTGAGCTTTCAGCTACACAATGCTGTTTCCCAACTGCATTTACCGAGTTTTCCCATCCTGCAGTTGCATTCTGCTGGCTTTCCGCATCCAATGGATAATAAAAGATGTAACCACAAGCACCTGGTTACATATTCAAATTAATTCAATCCAGATATAAATAGTCTCAATGTAAAAACATGGACTCAGAAAATGCTGAGAATTCAGTATCTCAGTTCACTGCTGGGATTAATTTCTTTTCAACAGACTGGTTGTCTAGAGAATACTCATAATGCGGTAAATGAAAACGTTTGCGTTACTGCCAGCACTGAGAATTCATGACATTGTAACGGATGGATATCCAAAACCAGAACCACGGTGGGAAACCAACGGCTTGGCAGTCATTGGAACAAGGATAAAGCTCAACATTTCTGTTTACAGCTGTATTTTCCTCTTGCTTAAAAAATGAATAAACATTGTCTCACATGGAGCTTCATTAGTGGAATATTTCCAGAGAGAGGTACTTCAAAAACAGAAGACTCAGATTGTTTTGCCTAGTTGCAAAAAATGAGGAGTGGATAAACTAGATGGAAAAACAGATGCTGGTCCCTTTAATACGAATCACACAGCTCAGTGTTCAGAACATAAAGAATTTGAGCCACTCTTAAGAGAGAAGCAGTCCAAGTATTTTATATTATCCTGTGCTACAGATATCTCAAAATAGTCACCTTTGAACTTTCTCAATATTTTTCATAGTAAATTATTCAGGTAGAGGAATAGAGGACACTTTATAAACACTTAACTTTGAATAACTTGCCTGACAGAAGTTGACGACAGCTGTTAATCGCGTCAAGTTACACAGACAATTTGCCTTGGCTTTGCATTTTGGGTTCCTTTCCCTTCTAAAGCATTTCAGTATGAGATCCTTTTCATCAGTTTGTGCGTATTTCTGACTGTCATGATGCACCTGCCATTCAGGGATCTAAGTCTGTAAACATCAGCAGGTACGAAGTGAAAGAGAAGAATCTGACTGCAGACAGAGAATGCAAAATAGCACAATAGCTGCTGACGCCAGCTATGGCTCTGCATTCAAAACAGCAGCTACTGCCTGGTTAAGTAGTTCAAGGTTAATGTGACAAAAATAATCAATGAAGTTAGTAACCCAGCATTTCTGACTTAGTAAAATCTTTGGAGTGGTTACAATAACACTCTGAACGGAGCTGAGCTACTTTAGGCTCTTGAGAAAAAAAGTCTGCAGCAAAAGGCCATTCGCATCCCTACACAGCATTCTTGCTAGCAGGGCAAGAAAAGAAAACATGAAGGCACATTAAGCAAAGTGGCTCTGAGTACATGTTATGATTAATCAGAGAGAGTTTATTGAATAAAAGCATCCCAAACAAATGGCACATGAGATAAACTCAAGCTTAGCATGGCTCTAGGGTACAAAGTCCTAACCAAGCCTATTTATCAGATGGTTTTGCAGCTTATGAAGCCTCATCCCATGGGATTACCCTAGCGCTTCCTGATATCTTCAGCTGTTAGACATAAATGTAAACGCTTAATCTTTGGCAAGGAACTCTGCTAAAATACCCATTTCTCATATTAGAGAAACGGTTATTTTGTGATTACTGCACTCATCTGAGTCCCAAATCCAAGTCACCAGCTTCTCTTTCACAGTTCTGGTACGAAACTCACGTCATCACTCATATCATACCCCTTCCCTCTCTTCTTTTGCACAGAATGAATGGAAGATGAGAGAGAACAACTCTGTATTCTCTGTATAGATTAGAAATCTGAAAGCTAAGTTGGAACTTTCTGTCACTGTCTACTGCAGTGTCTACCACCACAAGTCAGTGTATTCCAGGGCTTGTACAACATGCATTACTGACTAATTCCAAAATGCACACAAGACTTTCCAATACTAACACACGTGTGTGAAGCTATGGTTTGTTAAACTTACCTTTTACAATAGCAGGGGCACTGGTCACCACTCAAAAGTAATACACAAGACACCTCCTAAGACATCTAAGTCTGTGAAGACTTCCGATGGCAATTCTGTTTTAAAATTTGTGCATGGCATTCAAGTTCACTCAGATTCACGTAGGAACTGGCTAGTGTCAAAGGTTTCCATACAGCTGATGAGGGGTGCTGTTGAAGCTTTCCTGATGAGAGATTCTATATCTTTTTGCTTCACGTGTGGCTGAAGTTCAAATTAGTTTTACCGCTTAACTCCTGGCATGTAGAAGGGCATTCAGCAAGATGTCCTTCATGACCTCAAGTGTGAAGTGCACATGTGGGGCCCTGTAGAATGACTGTCAGTACAGTTATCAATGGTCTAGAAATCGTGAGGATAACTGAGCACTGGTACCAGTTGCCCAGAGAGGCTGTGGAGTCTCCAGGCCTGGAAGTTTCCAGAAGTTTTCTGTTTAAAAAGTATACTAAACACAACACTGCTGTTTGACTGATGGAAAACCTTATTTCTTCTGCTCAGTGATCTGGAATTTGAAACAGATTACCTAACTGCAGAAGAGAAATCAGACTTTTTAGTAATAATCAGGTTTATTTTGCCTATTAACTATATTCCTTTACTGTGACCCATAGACCGAGGTTAGTTGCAGTAGTGTCAAGCTTCCTCTCAAAAACAAGCATCACTTTCAGCTCCTATATCCAGTAACAAGTGCTTCTTCAGGTCTATGAGTTTCTCTGCAAAAGTGGACAAAACAGACTAAAACCAAATTTGTTTTCCTCTCTCATCTGGAGCTTTTCCCACGTGGTTAGTAAGAGTCTGAGACAAACTGGCAACACATTCCTGCTCCACTTCAAGTAGATCCACTGTTGTGAGAAAGTGCCACAGCACAAAAGAACAGACGGAACTGGGATTCCAGCTTTATTTCCTTTTTCAGCTGGAGGCATTAGAAGTCTGACAACACACACAGTGAAAAACAAGCTCAATTAAGTGTTCTCAGCACTCAGACCAGAAGGAAAACGATGCAACTAAAGCTTCCTCCAAATGAAACAGGAGGCAATTTAAATAAATAATAAATACATAAAATCAATGACATTAACCTCTTTCCTTATATCCAATACTTCAGCATGTGACTCATTCTTCCAAACCTTCTCTTCATTGTAGATAGCCACACTCTGTAGCTAAAAATACACTAGTTTTCTCAGAAGTAAAACTGAAAAATAGGCACCAATCTTTAATAGCATTGACTATCCAATCAATACTCTTCTGAGTAGGTTACTCTTTATGATGCATTACCTGCACTGAATGTGTGTGTTTTGAATATCTCCTCCGTTACTGCACGTTTTCTTACCACTGGGGTTTCAAGCCTTACGTTTACATTAATGTAAGATTAGCACTGTTATGTATTTCTCCTCCCCTCTTCTCCTCTCTTTCACACATGCACAGCTTTGATGCCTCAAGCAGTTGGGATTCTAAAAACAAGGGCTGAAATTCCTTCAGCTTGCTAAGAGAAACCTGAGCTGTATCCACTCCCCCTTCTCTGAACAACTGAAAAAGCACAATAAATTCCAGGTCCTCCACTCAACATTTGCCCATGGATCTCTACTAGTAGCTGAAGCAGGTCCACAAGCTGCAAAACATACCTGCTAACAAAGACTACACAGCATGCTTAACAAAGACTCAAAGTTATTTTCAACATGTCAGTCAGTAGCTCCATCTACACTACACACTCAGAGCATTCCCCTGTTTTTAACTATTTCCAATGAGACTGTGCTTACTGCTAAAGAAAGTTAAGGAAAACCAGACTTCAGATACTGTACAGCACAGTTTGCCCACCTCTGTATGGTTTTGCTGGTATGAGGCAGCTTCACTATTTGCATCAAACACTACCAGGTAATCTTTCACCTTGTGAAGCAGATGAACAGCGACTGAGCACTACACACCTGTAAGATTACAGCCCGTAATGTTACACCAGAGCTGTGAACAGTTCATTTAGGGGTTAAAAGTGTATTTTTAATTAGCACATCTGATTCACTGGGCATTAGCACAAAACTGTAGGAGCTTGTTTTCATTTTGCAGCTTTAGGAAGGAAGAGTAAACTGGTTTCAGCATTCTAGTTTTATTTCCAATTCTACCAAAGAAGTCAATTAAAAGTAAACCAGAGGAAAGCAATTCAGAGTGACATTTCCTGCCTTTTGAAAGGTCAGTCCAGACCACACAGATATTTAATCATCTTCACAAATGGGGACCTAGCGGCTAGTATGATGGTGTATTCAAAGAGCTGTATTACCTGAACACGTGTTCGTAACATCTGAACTTCTACAACATACTGGTTTCAGATACCTTTCAGGTACACACAATGCTGCCACCAAAGAGCCATACATGCTTCTGTTCAGTTTGAAAATTATCAAAATGTCAGGTGTTAATTTTGGTGCTTTTACGCCGAAAGAGCATTCTATTTTGAAGCTGGGGATAGTTTTCCCTGCAGACCCCTAGGTCCTGACCCTACAGGTGATTGGTGGACAGAGTCTATAAAAGGGAGTGGACTTCCTGTTTTCTGCCCTTCTAGTTCTGTCTCGCAGCAGACAGAAAGCTCCTCTGCAAAAGAGTTTCCCCTACCACCCCCTCCCTATCCCCAGGGAGGCAGGGGGAGTGGACCATGGAGGCAACTGTGACCCCTCTTTTGCCTGAGAGCTCGAGCACAGAAAGCCAGAGCCAGCTCATCCCGGTTTCTGATAGCGGGTCAAAGAGAGGATCAGTTCCTACATACTCTTCTCCCAGCTGGCTTTGAAGATGCCAGACAGTGATGAGCTCTTAATCCTTTCCCTCCCTTGGAGACGTGGCCACTTGAGAGAACAAAAAGGTGAAAGAGAGCAGGCCCTGAAGCAGATCTGTTTATAGGTGTTGCCCCACGTGACCAGCACCATGTTGCCTTTGTCCCTCCCTGGATGCTGTATGCTCTGCCACTGAGAGCAGCTTTAGATAAGAGAGATATTCTAAGTACTGATCTCCTAAACCTTTGGCAAACACAGAGAAACTGGGAATCCTGTATTCCTACCTGAGATGCTGTTATGGCCTGAAGATAAGCCAGGCTGTTTCATAAGTCCCATTATGAAACACTCAAGAGACAAGAGGAGTCAGAAACAAGCCTGCAATGTCAGAGCGGGCTGATGTCTGCAAGAGGACCAGAAAAGGGACTTTTCCACAAGCATCACAATGTAGGAGGGCCCCCAGAAGACCTACTGAGTTCTATGGATGGAGGGGATGGCTGAATTCCCCGTCTGGTTAGAGTGTTGGTGTACACTCTCTTTTCCCAGGGCTCTTGGGCAGTCTGGTCTCACAAATGTGTCCCTACCAATGGCAGAAAGGTTGGAACTAGATGATCTCTGGGGTCGCTTCCAACCAAAATAATTCTGTGTTTCTATGAACTTGCCAATTATAATGTGAATTCCTTTCTTTTCAATTATCCTTCCTGGTAACCCACACTGACACTGGACTTGAACTGTACTTATTATGATAAGAAAGGACAGCAAAATCTCCAAGCTCCATATTTTGTAGAACTGACATGCCACTAATTTAACCAGCAGTAAGACATTGCTACTCTGCACACTGTTTCAAGTAGGACAGATACTGGTGTAGTCACTTTACTTGTTTTCAATGTATAAGTAAGATTCTTAGGCTAACTCAAACCATGAAGGCTTTTGGGTAGCAATTACTCATATTCAAGTCAGCTCTTTACCACTTTCCAGTTGGTGGCCTGGGCAGACTTGAAATATGTGCTTTCTTCTTTAATTTTTTTGGTTAATGGCCCACCTAGTTAAAATACTGCAAGAGTCTGTGCCTTCTCTCTTCTCCAGTGAGCCCAGCCGGCGCTCTGCCAACTCCTCCTTTTCAGTTGTGAGGGAGAACAAGAACATCCTGCTGCAGCAGCCAGCTGGCTTCCTTCTCCTGTCAAGGACTTAATATACTTCCATGAAGTATTCAGCTGTTGCTGGATAAGAGACAGAGTGCTCTATAGTGCCTTCTTCAAACAGTCCTTCTCCTTGACTAGCACAAACTGAATGGATGAAAGAACCATATGCAAAGCAATGAGGGTGAAGATACAAACACAGTTCTCATTCTTTGGACAATCAAAAGTCACCTAACTCATCTTAACCTTCAAGATAAATATTTTCAGGAGAAAGCCCCACTGGACAAAAGTTCACATAAACTTGAAAAACTTTCAATCTACTTAGAAGTTTCATTGATTTCTCATTATACTTAGCTCAAGCTTGGCTCAATAAAAGCTTTCTTATACCAAGGATGAAAACGCTTCCACTCAAAAAGAATGCAGAAAACCAAACATTTCCAAATTTGTTTTAAACATGAACATTCCCATTCAGTGTCTGTACCTCAAACACTGCATCACTGCAAACCTGAAATGAAAGCACAAACCTAGGACTAACCTCGCCAATTCTTACTTTATTTTCTCCATGAATCACAGATTCAGTCAGGCCTGGAATTTCTGTTGCCACAGCAGCAGGAAGTCTACCCTTCCTGTAATTTGAAATTACCTTGTGGTCATTTCAGCTGGATGCTGAGATGCTTGCTCCAACTGCTCTTGCCTCACTTCCCTGTCATTCAAGAGAAGACAGGCTATTCTACAGGAGCCAGACTGCACCATCCTCCCCAAGGGTCACCACTTGCACCATAAGTGCTCAGCATTGTATGACCAACTGGCTACAGGCTGAGACAGTGGCAGTAGTCTAGGAAATGTGAGGCTGAGTCCTGGAACAGGCAAAAGGGGCTAGGAGAGAGACAGGGCTCTTGCTCTGGTATGAAGGCAGCAGAGAAAGGCAATAAGCAGATGCGACACAAAGTAAGAGATGAACTCCCCCAAGCTTCTGGGATAGGCAGATCCTGGAAGGGGGGTGAATGACTCCAACCCTTCTACATTCTGAGAACTCAAAACATTAAACTGCCTCTTAGACAAACAGGTTCAAAAAACACAAAAGCCCAAATAATTCTTGAGTTTTAAGAAGACTAGGTTTGTATTTTTAAGTAGGGAACTGGCATAAATGGATTTGCACCACCTTACAGTTAAGTTTAGCACTTAGGTTTCATCTGGAAGTCAAGTGTCCATTGTTTTGGGATATCTGGAACAGCCTAAAATGATTTGGCTATTTTGGGAATTTTTATTTCTCTAAACTGATATATATATTAGATCACTGTAATCTGGATTCAATATATTATCTACTATATTGATATCTCCCATCACCTGTACTGATACTGCTAAAAATTAAATTAACAGATCAATCTCTTCCTGCAGTTACAGAGCACGGATAGAAAGGAACTGGCAGTTATGTTATGGTTGCACATACAGCTTTACATCAGATGAAAATTTACCTGCCATGCTTACTGTCTGGCATTCTAGAAGAGTTGCCACATCTTAGCTCTACCCCAGAGCTGTCCCTATCACTGTAAATAAAAGAGGATGAGGAAGCAACTCCAACCCAAAGACAAAAAAAGCTATGTACTGACTTGTAGGTCAGGACGATTTCTCATCCCAAGCTACAATAACCAACTTGGACACCCTAAAACACAGGCAGACACACAACTAAGATGCATGGAAAATCACAGGCTGAGTGTTCCAGCTCACTCTCTGGTCCCCTTAGCTACCAGTGTAGGAGTGGAAAAAGAGACCCACTCCTGAACTGAAGCCTGAAAGCAAAGGGAAAGACATTGCCTTTACAGAGAGGGCTCCACTTGTCGTTAGTGCTCCTCAGGGTCAGGACACAGTATACTACTGTGACAGTAAAAAATAGCTTATATGCAAATAGCTTATATGCAGAGGTCATAGGGTTATGTACGGACCAAGTACTTCATGTCCTAGTGCAATGGTTTTCAACATGGGGCATCGAGCACCTAGGAATTTGTGGACTGTTTCTTCAGGAAGTTCATTGATGCAGTATCGCCTTCCACATGCATGACATGTTCAAGGAATCTGCTGTATCACTAGGCAGCCTTTCAGGGCCTTCAAGTGGCCCCTGATGAAAAGGGCAGTAACTGGTAACATCTGTTCACCTGGGAAATATCAGTGTGAGGATCTGATGGCTAAGAAGGACAAATGAATTACCTGTGAGTGGTGCTAATATGTCTGTAGGAAAGGAGCTTCAGCAGTTATCATAACTGTAATTAGCCAGACATCTCCCATTAAATTATCATGCTAATATAAAATATATTATCTAAGCTATCAATAGATTCATAAATATTAGTTTGTGTTAATTACCCCTCTATGTTACTTTATTTTCAAGTGAACAAGTTCTGTTTTCAAGTACTTATTTCACAGGCAGTGGCTAGTGAGTTAAGTAGTGCTATAGGAGTTGACATTAACTCCTGGTAAAATATTATCACAGAAGCTGAGGACTTAAGTTCTTCAAATTAGGATTCTTCTTCCCCTATACCATCCTACAGAGAAGAAAAAGAAAGAAAGAAGAAATAGAAAATAGAAGGAAAACCCAACTCAACACCAAATCCAAAACACACAAAATCAACTGTTTTCATAGTTATACCTAAACAGGAAGTCAGTCCTTTCAGGGCAACTAGCAAAGGCACTGTTAATTGACCCTCAACCCAAGAAAATGCTCAACTGTTTCCTCAGTAACCTTTTGTCACTTCTCCTGGCTGTGCTGTGCATTTGCCATCTTCCCTGTAATGAAACGTAAGCAGTTCAGACTCAAAACGCTCCGCAGAAAAGTGACCTTTCCACCGAAAGGTATGTTTCTGTTCAAAGTTATTTATTACACGGACCAGCTACAAAATTAAATGGCAATGGTTAGACTCAGCCTCTGTTGTGAAACCAAAGGACTACCTGCTCTTAATTCTGTTTTTCTAACAAGGGCAATACAGTTTGACTTTATAGAAAAAAAAATTGGAGCTCTGTCATAGCTGGTGTGAATCCAGGTTTCCACAAGATTTCTGGGGATGGGAAGTAGTGTATGAGTTTTTTTTTAAGTAGCTGCAGTTATGAAAGTCTCCCCTTCCACAAAGTTTGCTCTCCTACAGCTCTGTGTTTCTACCTTGCTCTTCCTGAGATTGCCAAAAATCACAGAGTTGAACATGTTGTGACACAATCAGCCTTTTCAAGCTTTCCACTTGAATGTTAAAGAATCTTTCTTAGTCTTTCAAAGCACACATACCCTGAGTTAGACTTGGACATGAAGTGAAAAACTAAAAGGAAGATCTGAAGGGTTTGATGAGCTTTTTAACATAAGCAAGCTTACCACACGTCTCTCATAAAATGACTACTACTTTGTTACTCTTGTAAGCCCACAGATAGGGCTGAAAATGCTCTTTTGCCACATAGAAGCCTGAAGCTTACAACCTCAGGCTTCCAAGTGGCAGATCTTGAACTGTAACACTGAACTTCAACCAAGGTTTTTAAAGAAAAGAAGGCCTGAAAATGCAGTAGTCCTGAATTCTTAATGTTAGCATTTCTTAGGGAACTTGAGCTCATTGCTGGCTCAGCCCTGAGCAAAATGTTGAACGACAGGAGCTGCAGATGTCCCTTCCAATCTATATCACACTATGAGTATTTAAGTGCCTTAATGGAAAGCATTTTCTTTTGACAGCTGCCAGTGTTTGTCCCTAATTGCAGAAGTGTTTCTGAATTACACTGGGATATCCAAGAGCATAAAACACTGGGCTACATGTATTTCTGACTGCAGCATTAGTCTGTGTAAATACAGCACTAGAAAGTACTCGATGAGGTTCTTTCATACTGCCTGTAAAATGCCTTTTTATGTAAGGTTGAACAAAGCATTCTCTTTCACATCAGTTTATCTGTATTTACTTAATTCTGCAAAATACCCTCTATTTCAATTCTTTTCATCAGAATTGTGGGATCTGATACTGATTTCAGTTGACAACAGTCTGAGGACTCATCATCACATAATGTATCCCAGCTTATTTCCAGTTACTCCGGTCAACCTAAGACAATGCACAGTTGTTATTTCTGCCCGTAACTGGAAAACTGTCCCCCCAACTTACAGGCACTCCAGATCCAGTATGAGCTGCACTTCCCAAAAGCGCTCCTTGTAAAACACCAGAAAGAGAGATAAGTTTTGTGAGGAGCTATGCAACTTGTCCATTTGGAGCACACAAGAATGTATGTTTTCTAAGAAATGACAAAATTGAGAAGGGGTGGGATGACAGAAGGCAATAAAACTGAGTATCTGCACCAGGTAACGAAGCAATCAAATGCAAAGAGCTGTTTAACAGCAAAAGACATCCTCCCTTATGCACAAAGAACTAGCCTCTGAATACTAAGCAACACATAGACACAAGTACTGTCTGTGATCAACTAAATGGAGGTTATTACAAATAAATTCAGCAGAAACCATATGAAGATACTGCATGAGGGCAGAAACACAATTCTAAGAGCAAGGCAAAGTGAAGGAAAAAAAGAAAAGAAGAAAGGACTCCAGCTTCAATCAGAAAACCAGGTGAGAAGGCAGTGGTGAAATAAATGAGGAGAAAAACCACCTGCTGCTGAGTGCTATGTGAATATTTGCATCTGTCAACTGGCCATCAAACAGCAAACTGGCACACAATCATAACTTAGCTTTACTATTTATATTCTGGCAGCATTATGTTTGTGCAATTTCTACCTGTCAAAGCCTCCTTTTTGGAGATGAGGATAACAGAAGGAGATACTGTAATCTACTTCTGCTATTGCTGCTTGTTTTTGCTGAGTTATCTGGTGCTTGATGTGTGCCTCGTGCATCACCTTTTATTCAAAAAGTGACATATGTACCCCAGAAGGATATTAACACACTAGCCTTATTCACCCACGTACAAAGGCTTTGGAAGGCATTTTCAGCCGTGATTTATGCACTGGCATGCAAAGAGGCAACATTTAATTGTATGTGTGTACTGCATTTGCAGCCTTGTCAAGGCACATCACTGGAGCATCAGAGACAAGTTTACAGGTAAGTAGCCTGTTACTAAGTCTTTTCTGAAGACTTCTAAACCTGGGAACTGGTGGAGCCCCTTTAGACTAGACAGTACTGCTTTAATATACAAACACAATTAGGATGAAGTTATTATTCTTAACTGCTCAAATTTTACATCACAACCACATTATCTTAGGTAAAATTTGGATAGATCAACCCACTTGCAGAGTTTGTATGATAAATTGACTTCGCTATTGCAGAAAGTGTCCCCAGTTCTGCAGTGCAGATGCAGCCTTCAAAAAAGATGAGCACCTTCTCCCGTATACAGCACAACACATGACTCGTAATGACTTGTAATACAGAGACCTGATGTTGCGCTGAGGAAGGACACCATCTTCATAATGAAGTTGATTTAGGACTCCTGCATCTTTCTGCACCGCTCTCTCCCTCCTTGCTTGAGGAATACAAACAAGGATAGCAAGGAACTTAACCAGCAGATGCAAAGGAGCAGTGGAAAGGAACAGATGCAAAGGAGCTGCAGAGAGGACAAGAACAATAAGCAATATAAGGTGGCATGTTCTAGTGCCAATCTGAGAAGGAACAAGAGATACCCATGAGAAAACCAAGGAAGTGCTAAAAATATTATGATATCAAGTCATAGTCTCAGGCATTTTAAGGATTGGTAGAGTTCCTAACATTTATTCTCTCTCACTCTCACCTCTAGAGCTGCATGAAAATTAACATCTCAAGCTAAAATGCAGTGCAAGGTTGGACACAAGGAATGCATAATAGGCAAATAAATCAAAAGAGGGGCATTAACAGGTTGTGTTATCATCAGGCAAAAATTGTTAACACGTGGCCACATTCAACTGAGAATAACTAAAAGGGAAATGGACAACTTATTATGTTTTCATCCTGTACTGCTTAAGCCTTTGTTTACACAGGCAGCTTCCCACTCTGTTCAAAATTATGGAGGAAAGCCACCGCACAAGGATTCCACAATAACGGTTCCTTCATTTCTCAGGCAGGTGAGAGAAAAAGGAGAGACAGGCTTTTACTTCCCGTTTGAGTTACTGAAATTCACAGTGCTGAACGGCCACCACTGTCCCGGTCTGAGGCAAACCAGAAGTAATTCTATTCAGTGACTTTACTTCTCAGCTCAGTCTCAGAATGGCAAGTAACCGCACTTTCTGAAGTGGCATATTTGTGCAGACAGTGTTTGCTTCTAGCAGTGATAATGCTCAAAGTCTGTAATTACTATAAAGGATTGGTATGCAGAAAGGCTCTTGCTTATACTTGCTCCTGCAAGAGTCAAGGTCACTGCTAAACCTTGTGTGCCACACTGGCACTGCAGTGAGAGGCCACACCTGTGGGGTGAAGTAGACAGGTGACCCTAAAGTGATCAGCAAGGCACCCCACAGACATCACATTTGGTATAAAGCTGACAGATCACAAGGGTAAACTCTCTTCTTCAGCGGCTGGCACCCATGGAGGGCTCTGTCTGTTCTTCTGCCTCCAATACCAATCCATGCAATCCCGAATCTAGTTTCAGAATCCACCTCCTGAATGTAGTTCTTGTCTGCCACTGGGACTTCCCCATCATCTGCTCAAAGCATCATTGGTACTGGTGATGCAGTTGCCATTAGGGAGGCTGGATTCAGTACTGATTTTATTTTACTGTCATTGTTTCATTATAGCAGTTTTAGTTTTTTAGTCTGCGGATCTCTTTCCCTTAATCCCTTTCTCTTCCCCTTTTGGGGAGTAAGAGAGGTGAACAGAGAGTGTCTGTCATTCATCTAGCTGCTGGCTAGCCCAGCGCTAACCCTTGACAATCTCCCTATGTGATATAATCACATTCCAGAAGTGCTTTACATATGAGCCCAGGTTTTCTAATCTTTCTCTCAGTGCAATACTAGCCACAGGGTGTGCCCTGAAATGCCTGAAGTCTAACATGAGATTGTGCTCTCACCAAAGCATCACACTTCTGCTGAATTTCTTTAGCTATGGACAACACACAGTTAGTTAATTCAGGAGGAGGAGGAAGAAGGCAACTATTTTCTCCCAGGAGCTT
The DNA here is from genome assembly GCA_013397515.1 of Upupa epops. Lineage (NCBI taxonomy): Eukaryota > Metazoa > Chordata > Aves > Bucerotiformes > Upupidae > Upupa > Upupa epops. The sequence continues at coordinate 392,779 of VZRI01000172.1, read as the reverse complement.
ATCCTGCTCATCTATTATGCCCATTCAGAGCATATGGCCAGAAGCAAAGACAAAGCAAAGTTTTTCATACAGAGCTTAAGGAAAGTAATTTAAGCCCAGCCACCTTGTGCTTAAGCAAATCACAGTGCCACTGCTGCACAGCAGCAAACACACTGTTCCTCCTCATTTACAACCGAGACAGAGAAAAGCAGCACTGTGGCAGGTAAAATTCACCCACCCTAGACAGCATGGCTGGCCAGTTAAGGGGAACAAGGAAGACACTTTGGCATGGTTGGGAACTATAAAGGAAACAAATTTCTGTGGGACAAGTTAGGTGCAGAGATGATAAACGAAGTCTGAAGTATATCACTCTGTGCTCTCCTTATAGGGATCAACAAGCACCTCTAGAGAGCAATTAATCTCACCCTAAAATGCATGCTTGAGACAGGCATGATTAACAGCCTGTTGAAGGTATCATGTTTTTCCATGTGTGATTATCTGAGGCATTGACATCCAGTTTTAAAATCTTTAAAGCTGGAAGAGATGAACTTCAGCCTAGGGGAAAGGAAGCACCTAAGAGGTAGTTCAGCTCCTCTTCTGACCAGAATATCCCTCCCATCACACCTTAACTAGGAAAACGTAGTCCTAGTAGAATCAGCCTCCATTTCTGCCACTAGTGACCCACTCATCCATACAAGTATGCTTTGAAGATGAAAGACAGCAAACATCCCACTGCTCGTTGGACTGCTGCCACCTCCAAACACAGTGGCCAATGGGAATCCTCCATAGCTGGGGAGGGAACTGATGGTCCCTGCACAGAGCATCAGTCCAGCCTCACCAGTACTGTGCAAATCAACATGCAGACACAGTTAGTGCTATTTCATTGACCCCTTCAGTCAGGACAGCAGTGTTCAGAACATTCACATGCTGCCTCTTCGTTCACAGCTGCCAGTCTCATCGCCAGCTCCATCCTTCACACTGCGCCGGCTCCTGCACTGGTGCATGACTTGTTGAGTCAGCTGAACTGAGAGGGGTGAAAAGGCGCTATTTCAGAAGACTTCCCTGATTATAAGTTAGGCTAATTCATTCAAGAAAATTACATTTATTTCCCAGTTATCTTCAAATACATCAATCCAGTCTGAAAATTGACTGGATCCACTGGCATTTAAAATTCTATTCCCACTTACTCTGTTCATGCTACAGATTACTGTAACAAAGAAATCAGCAGCTTGAACAGCCTGCTACCTCAAATTACACAAGTTTGTGCATTATATTCTCTTCTGACTTGAAAAGCACATGAATTACTCACACAAGTCACTACAATCCTGTATTTTTCAGCAAGGACATTCCTATCATTTGTCAACAAAAGTCAGAGTTTACTGGCTATTCACCAATAATCTTCTGCTGAGGGAAAGCACAACTGATATGTTTCAGAAATACAGAGGAAAAAGAGCACTTTTCTTCCTGTGATTTCAGAAGATGCAGTAGGGCTGGGGAATTAGAGAATTAGGGAATACTTAAATGCTTGATATTCATTGGAAATAATCTGACAGTGGTGGCCAAATAATTTTAGGCATGAGAAGAAAAGAAAGACTCAGACTGATGAATAACTGGCATTTGACCTGCTGTTCACTTCCTAAGCTGGAAAAAAAATGCAATTCACATTGAATTGAAGCTGGATAAGAAAGCATAAAACACTGTTTCATGTTCTTGCATTGCCTGACTGCCTAATGGTCCTTTTAGGAAAGTTTTGTTCATTGGTTAGAACTGCATATTGAGGGGTAAATATCTGAGACAAAGCAATTACCAGAACCCATACATTTAGAAAACCATGGCTCAAATTTGTCATTTAATACAGTAACGCAATGCTTGTGCAAGTTTATAACAAAGCACATGTAATCTTTCTTGGTTAAGTGTTGAAACTTTCTAATACTAAGCCTCTTCCGGCTCACCTACACTTGTCTGAAGTGTGTGGGGAGGTACACTTCATAGAAGGCACTTCCCCCACAAAAGGAATATGACCCAGCACTACGTGGCTACACAAAGAAACAAACAAAACCAGCCAAACAAAGAAACCCACACAGAAAGTCTGCCTTAAAAACAGAGCCCCAGCAGTATTATGAAATCTTCCCTGAAAGCTTGGGACTTGAGGCACAGAAACTCCCTGCCAAGGCACTACATCAGAAGTCCAGTGCAAGATAAACAGTTGTAAATCAAGGTCTTCATTTTCTTTATTTTCAAATAACTTTAAGATGAGGAAGCCTGTCCCTTCTAAGAATAAAGCTAATTGAAGTGAAACATTTGCAACTGATGCTTACTAAGGATTACACCCTCACACTGCATTCCTTTAATAGGACTCAAGTTGCTTAAGAAACCTGGTGTTAATCCCTCAAAGCAAATAACATTTTCCAACCTAACATATTTCATGAAGCTCAAACACATTCAGAGGGAAAGAAAGTTTACGTAAGACACAAACCAGACGGTTAATATACTTGAGTAATCTGACAGGCAAGTATGTTTTGGTCTTTCCAAAAGTCAGCCATCAAAAGGATGCAACTATTTTCTTCCAGACGTAATAAAGATGACTTTGGTTTGGTTTTAATTAGAAAGACTGGATCCTAAGCAAAGAAACCCCTACCTCCTGTGACATAGACTTTGATCTCACTGTTGATGCTGATGGGAAAGAAACAACTCCAACTTCATAGTCAGATCAGTTGTATCATTCTGGTCACATCAACGTCATTCACAGAGAGAACAGGATATGACCAGAGACAGGCATTGTCTCAGTCAGGGTTAAGTCTAGTGTGAGCCAACAAATCATCTCAGAAGTCTAATGGGAGAATCATGCAGATCTTCAGCCTTACACAGTGACACTGTGTAAGGAACAACACTGACTCTTTCTGCTTAGGAGTAGTTTTAAAGCAGATTACTCCTGACACTGAAACAACTATAAAAATAACTGCAGTAGAAATGGCATAGACATCGAACTACAGATTGTTTTAAATAAAAATGTAAATTATACATTATAAGTAAACTAAAAATTTTAATTTAAATTTTAAATCAAACGGTTTTCTTTACCTTTAAAACAAACCTAAGAAAATCTGTAAGTTTTACTATGGTTTTATGGAATCCCATTCACTTCCAGCTAATAAAGATGAGACATGTAGAAATAAAACCAGAGCAAAAGGAAGCATATCCCCACTCTCTCTTGTACAGTACACATCTCCCACTTGGCAGTGCTGGGTTTCACAAGTCCTATGTTAGAAATCCCAACCTTTCAAAATGCCCAAGCTCGATCTATATACCACTAATATCACGACGTGTAAAAGAGTGAAAAATGTTCTTCCTCCTTCACATCAGTCATTTTAGCTAAAGCTGTCGTCCTCTCACCTAGCAGAAAGGAACTGCGTTTGCTCATTCTGTCATGTAGCCATAACTCAGCCGAACACTAGCTGAAACAGACTGCTGCATTTTGGACCATTCAGTCTTCATTTAGTTCATCACACTACTTTTAAAGTAAATACGGACAAATCGGAAACTAGAAACAAAAAGCAAGAGACAAATATCTACTGCACACTTGTATGCACCCCCTCTATAGAGTTAACACCAAGACTGACATTTGCAAGGGCTGCAAGATCATGAACTTCCAACTCATGGCTTGGTTTTCAGGCACTAATCAGCTGCAGCTGAAGCCAGCTCTCAGATGTCTGAGAGTTCACAACAGACTCAGACCAAGGGTACAGAAACTCAGTCATAAAAAGCTGAATAACTTACAAGAAGAAAGGATATTGTACGTAATTTGTCTTTTCATGAAAAACTAACAGAAAAGTGTTCAAAAAGAATGAATTTTACACTTTCCATTTATGTTAAATGTAGCAAATACAAACATAACCCTCTACTGAAAGCAGCAGTGCCCGTCTTTCCTCAAAGTTCCCCTGCATCTGCATTTGCTTGAAGAGAGCCGTTATCTATTTGAAGCTTTAACTAGCTTTTTGGAATATAGCAACATTTGGAAATTCGGCAGCCAAGTACTGGTTTTTACAGGGACAGCATTTAAGATTTTCATTTGTACCCTTCCTTTTACAATACTGCATTTACAAAGACCAGTGAAAAAGCTTTCATCACGGCTTCTGTTTCTTGTCTCCTATACAAACTCTCTCCATATGCTGTATGGGTGTTTTCCTGTTTTCTCCCCTGGTTAAAAACCCCAAAACATTTACAGACCCCTATGAAGCTATGTGGCTCTATCTTTCCTCTTCTCTGGCTTGTAAGAAGCTAAACTGGCTATTATTATGCAGCCTAAAAACTTTGACACCAAAAGAAACAAGTTTCATTTAGGACAAATGAGATCACTTCTACACTGCCCAAAGAGGAGCAGAATGGGAAGAAGAATGGAAGTAGGTCATGGTTTTTTTCCTGGTTTGTTATGTACGGAATAGAGAGAAATTGGAAAGATTTACTAGGGCACATAATACTGGACAAGGGGGAAAGCTTTAAAACTAAATCATGGTAGATTTATATTAGATCTTAGGAAGAAACTCCTTACTTGAGGGCGCTGAGGCACTGGAAGAGGTTGCCTAGAGAAGTTGTGGATGTCCACCTCATTGATAGTGTTGAAAACCAGGCTGGACGGGACTCTGAGCAACCCAGTCTAGTGAGAGGTGTCCCTGCCTAGGACAAGGGAGTTGGAACTTGATGATCTCTGAAGTCTCTTCCAACCTAAGCCGTTCTATGAATTTGCTTTAGTAAAAACAAATAGTCTGCATACGATACAAGAAAGGGGATTGCCCAAGGGCAAGAGTGTTGAATCTTGCTTCACGGAAAATAATTTTAAAGCAAAATCCAACAAATGATTTAAAACCTAACTAAAAAAACCACCCCAAACCCCAAACCACAACATAAAAACAAACACAATAAAAGAATGACACAGATAAAATCTTTTCCCAGTTTCAGCTTACAGGGGGATGGTGGTAAACCTGTGACAAAAGAAACTGTAGAAGCAGGAAAGAGGGAATAGACAGATGGACAGTCCCAATTACTTCATGACTTCCCCAAAATCAGAAAGAAGTGCACTAGTATCTGTTCTTAGTTTTACATAGACTTCATGAGGAAATAAGAAACCAGCATGACTTAAACTTCCTACCAGCTTACAAGACACACCTGCCTGTGCAGAGAACTCTTTCTACTGCAACAAAATCAGAGACTGAATGCACAGTTGTAGTTGGGTCACAAACAGTAGCAGAGGGCAGAGCAAAAATCATGGGATAGCAGTTTTCCAGTGGCCATAAGCCATCTGACAGAGCACTCTATGTATACAGTACACATATGATCTGTGTCTCTCGCTGGTAAACCTCCATTTCACACAAGAGAAAACTGAGCCATGGAAGGCATGAAAGTTACCATAGCTACACAAAACACAAGTAGCAAAGGCTGAAATGTGAACTCAGGTTTCCGGTTTCCTATTCACTGAACCTTGAGGAATTTGAAAAATATACATTCCAGTACACTTTCATAACAGCAGTAGTGTTCAACAGCCATACCTGTTAATTACCTAAGCGTGGCATGATAAGATCATTAGTGGTTACTAGCAGCTAGTGTAAAACAGAATTGTCTTTGTAATAAAAACAATTCAAGCTAATTCTTCTGATCACACTCGCAAAAAGGCAGTAGAAACTCTTGTTTCCTTAGCAAGTACAAACCTAGATGTATTTCAGTGAGGTACAGAGAAACTCTAGATGAGATTGCCTTGATTCCTTGCATGCATGAGAGTACTTGGTACACGTAAGAGTGATACAAATTAGGGAAAACTGATGATTTCCAGTTACTATCCTAAGGACTTGCCAGAGGAAACAAAAGAGTCTGTGTAGATCTATGGTTTACTGAATCAAGAGCAAAATAGCGCCACAGAAACATAAGTGTTCAGAAAGTAAAGGAACCCACTGATGTAATATTTGAAGGAAAAAAACCAAAACACCAAGGACTTTCACCTCTTCTGAAGCTGATCAAACAGAAATGGAATAATGACTGCAATTTACAGTTGATTTCACTGTTGAATGTTACTCTATTGCAACATCATCTATTTAACACTGATATAGCAGCTGTTTACAGTGTGAATTCATTAGCCAAAGACTCACAGTTGATATAAAAAGACAACTGATTTGCAAACATGTGTTTTGGTTTTTTTTGAAATGCCTGAAACCCAACCTCCTGCTCTTACCGGAACATCAAAAGTTTCTTGCGTGTCATCCAGCATCTGAATTTTGATGGAGACGAGTTTTCCTGGAGGCGTCATCGGTGGTTTCTGTCCATGCTCCAAGGTACTGATCCCAGCATTCTCCTGAGCTCCTAACCGGGATCCTGCTGTTGGTCTTTGCTCTGTTTCACCCATGTTTAGGGAAACACGTTTCTTATATCTGAGAAAAGAATAAGGACAACCATATCAGCTATAAGTAAGAGATTGTGTACATAGGCATTATGGTATATATCCTTACAGCCAATAAACCACAGGACTATTATAATAAAGTAATAAGTGTTCAGGTTTTTCATTTGTTTTCATGCCTCTCATGAATCATAAGAATCACAGAATCATTAAGTTTGGAACAGACTTCCAAGTTCATCAAGTCTAACCATCAACCCAACACTGCCATGCTCTCCCACCAAAAGATGCTTCCAAGCACCAGTTTTCACCGGTGACTCCGCCACCCCCCTGGGCAGCCTGTTCCAATACTTGACCACTCTTCCAGTAAAGAAATTTTTCCTATTATCCAACCTAAACCTCTCCTAGCACAACTTGAGGGCATTAAGAAAAGCAGACTAATTTCATACTTTTCAAAATACACAGGATAACCAGTGCTGGACCTAGACTGTCTACACTAATGAACAATGGGAAAACGTTCCTTTTCTCCTGGCAAAGAAACAAAACCGCATTGGAAACAGAGCATGACAGAACCCAGACTTCAATGAATTATGCTGCATTTTAAGTGTTTATGAATCAGTACACTATCAACCAAAGACAGCCAGGGCTTCCAGAGAAGGGAGGAAGGTGAGGAGAGCAGGTGGGACAACACACCCCCTGCTGAGCGTCATTCTTATCTAGCGAATCAGCATTTTTTCCTTTTGCTCTTCCAGCTTTTTCTGGCCCTTGCTTAAGGGTCTGTGAAGCAGAAAAGTCAAAGGGGCACAAGACTGCCTCAATTACACGGCCTAAGTGTTTTGTTTAACTTGGGAACCAGAGCTGCTCTAGAACCAAGAGCCCAACTGGATCCCATTGAGGGGACAAGAACTGTGAAGACATGCTACTGGGAAGCGCAGAAAATGCCAGAACAACTGGGAAAAGCATGGGAAATCAGATTTACCCTAGAGCCCTGTCAGCAGGAGGGAGGCACACCTTCCTAGCTGGGCAAGGGGAAGGCTACACCTGTACCAGTAAGGCTGCATCATTTGCTGAATGTGGATGTCTGCTTCCATGGAAAGTAACCTCTGAAACTGGCTTTCTAATTCTGTTTCTGTGCAGCTGTCACTCTGTTAGAGCACAGTCCCACTAAATAATTATTCTGTCCTGAAAAGGAACAGAGCCACAACAGTGATTCAGGGTGACTTTTCATTAACTGGCACACTTCAGAACCTTCATTTTTAATTCAAGGACCATTAGTTTTACTTGACAAACGTTACCTACCACACTAGAATTTTATTTCACTTCCTCCCCCCACCACTCTGGCTTTTGACATTCTAGCTGGATTGCATATGAAACCTGCTGCTACTGTCTATTTATCTTTCTTGGTAATTGCATTTTCATTCTGCATGACTTTTACAGGCTGATCAATGACCATTAGAAGAACATGCAGCACACAGAAAGATTGAAAATGTAACTTTCCAGCTGAACAGACGCACTAGAAGAATACTGCCAATCATGCCTGGCTTTTACTCCGAGGTTACAATCATTGAAAAGCCTACGGGGAAAAATAGCAAGCACAAGATACCTTATGTATTAGTGACTGACAGGTAATAAGACACCAGTTTCCTCCACAAGGACAGAATAAAACCAGTGCTGTTGGTGCCAGGTTGTGTTATTTACTATACATCACTTTTCCATGCCCTGACTAATCTGCCTACACAGATCTTTCACACAGCAAGTAGCTTGGAGTAACAATTTTTAAACCAGCACTTTGGTTAAAAGACTGGTGAGCTAAGCAGGAAGGGGGTGAAAAGAAAGGCATCACTGACTTCTTCCTATCAGCTCAACAGGCACAAGTTCAGGAGAGCAAAATTAAAAAAACAAACCCCAGAACTACAGATAGCCAACTTTTGCAACGGGTTGGCACTATCTGATCCATCAAGGCCAGAGAGATACTAGCGATATCTTCCCAAGGAAAATGCAAACATTACTGGAGGGGCAAATTCTTCCTCAGCTGGAACTGTGACCTAAAAAAAAAGAATCAATCACTTTTACTTCATTCTTTAAAATTAATTAAATCAAATCTTTTATGAGAAAAGGTGCAGTTGAAGTCAGGAATTTCAGAAGACGCCAAGCTCTATGGAGTAGACTCCAGACCTGCTTGCAAACAGATCTGATCTTCCTGCCTAAGTCACAAGAATATGTAACAAAGGTAACACAGCACCCTGAAGCCACCATGTACCACATGCAGCGCAGAAGGACGTCTACAACTGCTCTGTTACTTACAGTAGTTTTTGGCTAGGGCCAGACAGATATTTAAAGTGCATTACATCTGTTTTTTCCATTAAATCCTAAGCATATGAATCAGTCACTCTGAGTGATATCATTAAACAAACAATGCAAGGAAATATTACAGAGTTTGAACCTTTCTATAAATGTTCTTCTGACCAGATGATCTAGTGGCCCACACACACATTCAGACAGGCCAATAAAGTTAGTGAAGCTAGGAGCCAGATTTAGGAGCCAAAAAAATCATGGAGGAAAGGTACAAGCCAAACCACTCCACATATACAGCTGGAAGAGAGAGGGGTTTTCTTTATTAACACTAATACAGAAACCCTTGTAATATTTATGTATCGAGCCATTTAATTACGTACACAGACACACACACACTTCCTTTTGGAAGTAACCATCTAAAAAGTACTAGCCACCCCAATCCTATGCACGTACTGCTTACAAAAAGAAAAGGAAAGCTTCCCTTTTTCAATCTGTATGTATATCTAAACATCAGCATGCTGCACGGGACATTATTTAAGAGGTTTTCTGTATGACAACATTCTCATTCATTACAGTGCTGTCCTAACATCAGCATAATACCTTTTCTATGCCTTTATGTAAGAGGCTTTAAAATGATTACAATTACACTCTCTAAAATAACGTAGTACATTGGTCAGGCTGCTCACCTTTCCCTAAGTCACTTTGATCTCAAAGACAGCAAACTAAAGTCACAGAATGCAAGAGAAGAGCATTAAGCAGACACTGAGAAAACCTGGGAAATTAGCACAGCTGAACTCTGTCACAATGAAGAGAAGGATCAAGTTTTAATGGAGAAAAAAAAGCAGCAGAGTCTGGTGGCCAACACATGTGGCTGTAAGCAAAACGTAAGTGAGGGTACAGAACCAGCAGAGGAACAAAGAGAGTGGCAAATAAAAAACTCATCTGAACTCTGAAAATTAACAGTTTCTGCTTGATCTTTTGGTAACTGGAGCCAAAATCATAGCTGGAGCCAAAATCATAGCTATCATTTCTGCAGCACGTTCACTGGATGTCAGCACCCTTCTCAATAATGCTGTAGCATATGAAGACATGGGGAGAGGCTGCTTCAGAGAGCTACAAAACCTGCATCATAACCTGTGCAAAGGGAGATATTACCTGAGACAGCAGAGCTGCCCACAGAGGAACCTCTGCTCTTTCCCAGCCCAACCCCCATGCAGTTCCACCTGATGCTGTGCACAGACTCCAACAGACCACCAGCCCCCCTCCCCTCCTGGATTCTTCAGTGGGCCAATGCACCTCTACCTAAAATAAAACAATTCAGTGTTTTGTTCTTTGCTGGGTTAGCAAATTAAATCCACTCTTGGCAGGCTGGCAAACCTAAAGTCAGGGTGAGCTAAACCCAGCCAGCTTCTGGCAGGCTACCAGACTGACTCAAACCAGCTCACCTAACTCTACCTAAAATGCCTGGAAAACACAAAAAGCTACAACTACTATTACACATATTATTAAAAGTCTTAATTTTGTTGTAATCCCACATTAACAATTTTTTTATAGAGATACTAAATACTCAAATGAAAATGTAAATTCTGCATATACTTTCTGCAGTAGCTGAACAAAGGCCATGATGTGATTCAGCACAAAAACATTTCACTTCTTCGTGTTCAAAACACAGATATCCGACAATGAAGTTTGCACATTTGATGCAAGAAGATCCTGAAGCATAAAGATTTATTACAGAGGGGAGGAACGGTACCAGATATTTAGGTCTTTTCCTCTTGCTTTGCTTCAACATGTTATCACTGGACAAAACAGAAGGCTCTACACTGCTCACTATTCTCCTTCTAAAGGTGGGGAAGCCTGAAGCACAGTGGGTTGACGTGACTGCCCTGTAAAATCATGGAGCAAGCCAGCAGCAGAGCTAAAGCTGCAGTCAAAGCCTGTCAGGTGCAGGCCCAGCACTGACTCCCAGATCATATGGCCATGAAAGATTAAAGTACTCAATATAATAAACTGCCTCAATGGCTTATAAACCACCAGTGTGAACTGGAAGGTACTAGAGGATAAAAAAGGAACAAATTCAATCCAAACCTTCCAAAGGATAATGAAGGTGAAGCAGCAAGGAGAAAGAAAAGCAGTCCAGGTAAACTACCCACATGTGTTTTTCTTTCCTCTCAGCTTCTTCTAAAACCTGAGGAAGGTCTCAGCTGTAGCAGGGACCACAGTGAGTACTGCAAGCTAACACTTCTGCCAAGTACCCGTCTTTAGTTCTAAGCTCTTTCATATTTGCAGAAGAACATGAAACTTGACAAAGCTGAGTAAGATTAAGGAATCATAACAAATAAGTTAAAAAGGCAAACACAACATGCACAATTCACCCATGGAGGGTTCAGAGCAAGCAGCTACGGCAAATCTAACCATGAGGGTGAAGACGCTATTTCGCCTTAGGCTCAGTCCACCTCTGCACCAGGCAGGAATGCTCCCAGTAAGAATGGGCAGGACGTCTGCACCTCAGCTATCCCACAGAGTTTAATTCATCAGCCAAGCCCACTTCTCATGCAGTGTGCTAATCCTCCAGGTTCCCTTTCCGCTCCCCATGGACAGCAGCACAGTAGGTATACATACACCCTTGAAATGACACAAAGGTCCTACCAAGAAAAACGTACACTAGAAATCTGACATAAATCCAGTGATTTCTTATTAGGCTAATGGACAGTTTTGTGGAAGAAATATGATACCAAAAGCTCTTAAGGGAAAGTCAGCTCAGGCTTGAAGGTCAGTAGTACAGTAGTGCTGGGTGTCTGCTTCTCTGTACCCTGCGGACCAAGCTTGGCTGCTCAGCCTCCAACAGAAACATTGCAACTGAATATGGTTTATGGATCCATGCTCAGACTCCTGTCAGCTCTTTCTGCCCACATCTGCAATATTCAGGTAGCAAAGCAACAGGAACAGAGGAAATGGCTCCAAGCTGCACCAGTCAAGAATATCAGCATTAGAAGCTCATGTTTAGTCCCCTGTGTATTCAGTGGAGAAAAGGGTGGAGGGGGAGCTCCTTATCTGGGCTTAACTTCTAAATACAGATTTGCTCTTCCTTTTTCTGTCCCTAAAAACAGTGCCTGCCCCAGACAATACAGCCATGGCTGTCTATCTACTGTTCTGCAAGTCTCAGAACTGGATACTTCAACATTCTGCAGACTTCCTAAAATTTGAAATGCCATTAAGTAATGCTCAGTATCCCTATTAGAATAAAGTTCATCACCTGCCATGAAAATACAGCTAGCCCACAAAGTTTCTCATCTTGGTCAGATTCTGAAAACCTCTAAATCAGTCTCTTATCCCTTGACCCAGTTTCTATGGTACAGTTACACAGAGGGACAAAGTAGTCACACTTGTAGAACAATTCACTATGCTTAGTTGTTGACACCAAAGTGGCTAGAATGTGAAAACAATATCAAATTCAGGAAGCTGAGCACAAAGCTTTACAAACTCAAACAAGTCAGTACCACAGAAATGTTTCCTGGAATCTAGAATAAAGAACATTTATGTACATAAAGGACAAAAAGCCCTACTTCTTGTCAACTTATCAGCACAGCATTCAGAGTGCCCAGAGCCACTGCTGACTCTACCTTTAGGGCCATTCAGCTTCCAACTAGAGCTCATTTATCTTCATTCTATGATTCTATGATTGCATTCAGGTCCTAAAGCTGTTTGCCATTCTGTGTCGAGCGCAGCTGTTTCAGATTCCAAACCTTCTGCCAGATGTCAGCAGAGAGCAGTCCCATCCCGCACAAATCTGTTGTACGCTATCTTTTTTCCTCAACCACACACCTGTCAGCGGATCTATCAGCAAGTGGAGTGATAGGTTTCTGTATGCTTTTGCAATTGCCTCTGTGAAAAATCCTCACTCCTTATGCAAGAAGAGATTGTTTTGTGAATTAAGCCAGTCTAGTCTACCAGTACTACTTCTTAAATCCACGAAACTAAACTTATATTTCATGAGTGTCAACTCCATTGAACAAGACAGTAAATACATCTATTCAGAGCACACTATGCTTTCTGGACAACCCTGCATACTGGACAACCAGAAACTTACTGTAGGTAAGGAATATTTTTCTTCCCCTATCTCACACAAGCAAGCAAAGCCATTATACATACGTGAGCAACTAAGTGAAGCCTGCCCACGCTCACCCTCTCAAAGGAGCCCCTCAAAAACCTCTTCATAGAACTTACTCTTGGGACTGGTTGTGACCATTTCCTAATCTCTAAGGACTTCATTATCAATTCTTCACTCCCTTTTAATGGCACCCTTGTACCATGATCAACACTGTGTACTTGAACCAGGAATTCCTAATCAAACCATCACAGACAATTTTCAAGCCCTTTCTTCAGATTTTAAACTTGAAGGCACTGTACAAACTGGTAATTCTGTCTACTCCTGGAAGTAAAATTAGTGTCTCATCTGCTAAGCCAAGGGGATGATTAGCTTCAATTGCTCAATTAGTGACTCTCCCCAACAACTCTCTTCCCCTGCAAATACAGAGGCATTGTCTGAGGAAACCAGGGAGCTCCTGGAGACACTAATCCCTTAACAGCCTGGAGAGCGATAATTCAACACAAAAACTCTGTTTATTATTAAACACATTAAAACTTGAATTAAATATTGCCCACTTGCTTTGCATTTATTGTACCATAATTTCACTACCACGTATGTGCTTATAACTTATTTGTACATTAAGTTCCATGCAGTGTTTTTCTTTAAAAATAACTTCCCTACCACTTCAGGTTTCCAACTGAACAGACCACATCTTTTCTATATAATTCCTGCTTTATTTCGGAGCAGGGAGGGGAAAGAGATGTCTTCTTTCCTGTGAAATTTACAGCCTGCTTTCTGGCATGTTTTTCAACACGTCGCCAAAACTGCCTGCATGGGAAATGATGCTCGGGTAGAAGGCATAAGCTACTGGTATCATACACTTACCTACAAGTTAATTGATGCCACTTCCATTTTGCTTAACCTCTTTGTGCCAATTCTGCCACAAAAACCTATGAACAAGTAAAACTGAAGCCCAAGAAACAAAATGGAATTTTAAGAATATCCACAGTAAAGTGAAGGGGGCATAAAGTACACATTGAAGTCTCCCAGCCAGTCCTTCACTAGTAATAAAATGTATTGTAGAAGTACATGTTATCACTTTATGAAGACCTGAAGCATTTTCAAGTTGAGATATAAAAACATCATCATGTGGGCAAGAAACTCTTTCACTTCACGGACAGAAAGACTGCAGCAGCTTTATTGCCACACGGTAAATGCCAGGAACAGATAAAGAGAGTTTAAAAAACCCTTTTTGTGTGTGTGTTTTTCCAGCCTGCACAAAGTTTCTTGATCAACTAGGTCACCATCTGAGCCCACAGTTTACCACTGGAAAACGCAAGCAAAGCAGCTGAGAACTTAAAGCACTTTGGTGGTTCAATAGTAGTACAAATCACTCCTGAAGCCATTAAAAGCATTTTCCAAAACCCTTTCATGCCATCACTACGCATAAATAAAGCTGTTGAACCAGCTGGAGTGCTCTGGGCTCATTCACCCATACAACACCTCATGTGAAAGCCAAGCCGAATGTGCTTATAGTAGAAGAAAGTAATGTGATTTCATCTCCAGCCTTAACAGAATTCTGAAAGGGATCCAGCAACTCATACCCAAGCATAACACAGGCATTTTCCATGAAATAAAAAACATGTCTTAAGAATAAATAACACAATACATTAATACTACTGTTCAGCATTGGAGGAAAATCTGATGCAGTCCTGGTTTTGAGAAACAAAACAGCTCAGGGGAAATGTTATTTCACTGATCCAAGTATGAGCTCCTCTAGATAGCTGTTGGGCACCAAGACCCTAATTCAGGGAGACGTTTCCCTTCCTTGAGCAAGTGGACTTCTAGCAGAAGACCAAAATGCAACAATCAGCATGCCAAGACCCTTTCCTCTCTCCTGTTCAGGGACACAGGTTAAGATTTACTGCACTTGTGTACCATTGCAAGAGTACAGAGCAGATGCAGCTTGCGGGATTGCCACCACACATGCTGTACTGTATGAACAGGGTATCCTGATGGCCCAGGGGCTCAAAACCGCAGAGAAACACAACACTCATGCTCAGCATTATGCACCTGGGGAAAGTGCTTATTCAAACACGATAACTGAAGCCATAATAGTCTTGTTTTCATTTTGGCCAAAGCCTGTGGTTAGATTCCCACAAAATTATTACATAGGTCTTTCACCAGGAAAAACATGTATTTATGGTCATAGCCATATGCTCAGCATACAGCCTCTCTATGAAAACAGCAAAAAAGAAGTCCTTCAGGCTTTAAATACTTAAACATCTGCTCCAAAAACAGACTTTTTATCAGGCACTGAATATATATTTTTTTTTAAAATAAGGTCTTTCACCAGAAGCCTTTATGATGCTTGACCAAGGAAATACCACACTTGGTAATGACAACACTCCCAGTAAGAAATGCCTGTACCATCAAGGAAAAAAGGAATTGCTTTATGAACTGCTATTCAGAAAAAAATAAGACTCCTTGGCATCCTGATGGAGACACAATGGGTCATGAGGCACAATGGGATAATACCCAGATATGGATGCCCTATTTTTTTTTAATTATGCCTTTATTCCTCCTTCAGAAAGCATTAACAATACAGCAAAACTTCCAAAGTTGCCAAGGTTTCTACCTTTTTTCTCTTTGCACAAATTGTACAATTGTTGTTAACAACTACTAAAAGATCCCAGGAGAAACCCTAACTGTGCTGAACAGGACAATCTAGACACTGTCCCTCTTTGTCTGACGACACCACCTCTCCCAGTCTTTCAAGATAGAGCACTTCTCTGTCTTTAGATAACTGATAATGCTGTGAATTAATTCTGTGAAGATATCAGAGATACTGTAAGACAAAGACACAGATACACTGCTGCCACAAGTGAGTCCTCATTTTATGTCTGGCTGAAACAGCAGTGTTCTATACACTTCAAGACAGGCTAGGGCTGGTTTTCATGTAAAACTGATACAAATCAGAAAGACCTCTATTAGCTGCTGTTGTTGCAAAATAGAGCACAGTTAGGGCAAATTTCATAAGGTATACCTAAGAGAGGACTTGTCTCTTGAGCCACCCAATTCTCCTTTGACCAACAAACTTGTTTCAGCTGAGATTATGGCCCTGTCGTTTCTTTTACATTTCAAAACTGATTATCTGCTTAGCATTGTCTGTAGAATCTGTACTTTTTACTGCATAAGGGGACAGAGGGAAACACTGTCTTGGGTCTTTTCTTTCTTGCAGTGTTTGCTAGGAGAGAAAGCAGAGGGAGTGCCAAAGCTGCCCACTGATCTGCACAGAACTCCTCAAAATACCATTGGACAAGTTCACCAAAACAGCCTTTCCAACCCATGCAGGACAGGGAGGCACAAGACTTCGATTATTTTTTAAAATGAAGGTAGTAAGAGGCAGAAATTGTCAGTGAAAATCAAGCAGAATGAGTGACACAGTAAATAATACATTCAAAACATTCAAAGGTACTGCTGCCCAAAGGTTTTGACAGGTCTTCTAACTACACTTCTCAATTCAAGGCTCTCAGCAAAGCAGCATGGCAGAGCACGTGGCTGCGCTAGGCAAACAGGGAGACTGGATATCAGACTGCTCTTCCCTTGGAGAACATCCTACACTCCTCATGTTCCTTTCTTGGCTCCCAAGACTCAAGCAACTTTAGATTATGCTGAGCATGGGAAGCAGCTTTTATACCCATCTCTGACAGCAGTACACAGCATACCCGTGGCAGACAAAGACCTCTGAATACTAAGCAAAGTTTTTCCCTTGGTGAGCATATTCAAGCTTTGCATGCTTGCCCAACATCACTCCAGAGAGGGGGCAAGCGTGTGCCAGTCTGGGAGCAGAGGGGCCCAAGCCACCTCTCATTTCCACGTCTGCCCAAACTGGAGCAGATCCAAGTCCTGGAGTGGGTCCAGGCCCTGGAGCAGAGAGAACCCATCTTTCCTGTGCTGACCACAATAGGGCTGCTGTACCCAGGCAGCAAGGAAGCGGAAAGTGTGCATCTGGAGAGCAGTGGGGACAGATGCCAACCCTCAGAGAGGCAAAGGAGCAGACTGGGACAAGGACCAAAAACAGGAGAGGGCAAGAGAAACGGTCATGGAAGACAGCCAGGGAACCTGAGGCTGTACACAAAACAAGGGAAAAAGGCAACTGCTTGTGAGAGAAAAACTGGACAAGGATGAGGAAGTGGAACCAGAACAGGCAGTGTCTAGTCTCTGACAATGAGTCCAGAAGGGAGGAAAAACTGTAGGTGAAAGGTAATAAGACAAGAACTGGAGACAGGCCCCAAAAAGTTCAAAAAGATTGTCAAGACGAGCATGACAGATGAGAGAGAAGAAAAAAGTGTTCGTTGATGGAGAGCTAAGACCATTTCCTTCCAGAGCTGGGACTGCTCTGCACATGCATCACAACTTGGGGACCTCTCTGTCCGTTTCTGTTCCTGTAGATGCACACAGCAGCCTGACAGCTCCTCCATATATACAATCCCAATCTCTGCCTCTAGCGTTAGCCAGCACCCCCAGATACACACTCCAGGCTCAGCACCTTGTGATGGCAGAGGTGAGCACTCGTGCAAACCTCTGGGCATGTATTTCAGGAGAAAGCAAACATCAAAGCATTCCCATGTGAAGCACACTGGTGCATGGTGAACAGAGCAAGAACTGGCTGCAAGAGCTGGAGGACACCAACATGGATGTAAAAAGAGTGTTTGAAAGACAGCTGTTGAGAAGACAGGAGGGGAAAGTGATGATCAGCTAGTGTGTGTTCATAGAATCATTAGGGATCAGCCGGGACCATGAAAGATCATCCAGTCCAATCCCCCTGACACAGCAGGATCACCCAGACCAAGTCACACAGGAACACAGCCAGGCAGGTCTTGAACGTCTCCAGAGGAGACTCCATACAACCCCCCTGAGCAGCCTCTTCCAATGCTCCATTACCCTCACTGGGAAGAAGTTCCTTCTGATATTTATATGGAACCTCCTCTGTTCCAGCCTGCAACCATTGCTCCTTGTCCTATCACCAGATGACCTTGAAAAGAGCAATATTATGCAGGTTCATTTATTTTATATAAAATCATGCATAGAATATTCCCAGGTGTTTAAATAATTACAGCAGAAGGAAAGTCCACTTGAACAATACACAAACAACTGCTAGGTAAGGAAGATTTTCACCTCTAGAATCACACTGGATTGTATTTTTGTAGGTTCACTAATGTGGCCTGGCTCTGTATGAGGCAGTCAGCACTTCTCACCAGACAGCAAGGCAGCACATGATGGAACACAGATGGTAATCATCCTCTCTCATCCCCAGGGGCCTCTAGGAACTCCCTCAGCTTTGGTTTGGACTGGGCAATTAAAAAAAAATCTCTACATGTGCAAAGACTGCATTGTTATTCCTTGATAGCCAAGAAGCTTGGTATTTTGTGGAAATCCCAGCCTGCATCCTTCAAAAGGACAGCAAACACCTCCACTCCAGGAGGAACAGAGTGGTTCTTTAGAATAACAGAAGAGCTATCTGGACCCCCTCAAGCTGTGCCCCTGCCCCAAATACCCTGTCTCATACTGGTGATGAACAGGCCAAGGCAGGTCCTTGCTGCTGCAGAAGGCTGAGAAGGCACATTTTCACTATCTGTACTCAGAGGCTGCTTCTCTCCTGCTCTCCATCTGCCAAAGTCAGACACATAAATGCTGCAGAACATCACAGAGTACTCGCAGCAAGGTGTAGCTAACAAATGCAGTGCAGCACACAAGCAACAGAAAAGACTTCATAGGAGGAATTAAAAAATTCAACTGCCAGGCTGTATCCACCCCACGTACACACATTCACCTGCATCAGGTTTGATCTCTTCTGAGGAGCAGTCCTCTCTTAAGTTGTCCTGTCCTCAAGTCCTTTCTACCTCATACCACAAATCCTGTCCAGTACAGTACATGGAAAGAGAAGCCACAACTCTGACCAGGTCAGGAACCTGGGAAAATGTCAAAGTATTAACAACCTGTAAATAACCCAAAAAGTGGAGGAACTAGCAGTACTCTGCAGCCATCTGCTTCAGCCCTTCTCCATTCAGTCCCCATAGAGAAGGGTTAGGGCACCCTGACCACAAAAGCAGCAGCAGGAAGAGAAGTCCCAGTACCAGTAGCAACACATACAAATCATTACACTTACTGCAGATTCTCTTGAGCAGTCCAAGCCTTGATCTCAAGAAATGGATCAGCAGAACCAACACTTTGCTTGCCACACAAGAGATCACACAGGAGCTCTTCCCCTTTGCAGTTCAACCTGTAATGCTTCCCCTTTGCTCCTAAACTCATCACTAAAAGATAGCAGTTGCTGAGAGTGCCATGAGGCTATTCACTTGCTTTCCAGAATAAACAGGCACAAGGCTCAGAACTGCACCCTGAACACAGGCCCTGGATCACGTTATCTCCCCTCTTAGCTTTTGGCCCACCAATTCAACAGGAAGCAATGCAGGAAATCCAAGGTATGGGAGCAATTCCAATCCATGCCCTTCCTGTCTGGGAAAAGAGATCTAAAAGCAACCGGGACTGCTGCTAACAGAAACAGTCAACACCTCCACTGAAAGCAAGAGAATTTCAATTACCCAGTCCAAAGCTAAACATAGTTTAGCCAGTACACATCTGAAGAGACCATACTTACTGCCAAGGAGCATTCCACCTCCATCTTTCTGACATACTTGGACAAATGACACTGCACTTGGGAAGCAGTGAAGCCATGCCCAAACAAGCCAGCCATGGCTGGGTAGCTGTCGTGCTGTGTCAGTGAGGATACTGAGCAGTGGTCATCTCGTTTGTGTGCAGTGGCAGGGTGCTAGGGGTGGCAAAGCAGTAATTTAAAACTTAACCTGCTACAGGTTAAACCCACCTGATCCTTGTAACCTGTTGGCAGGTTGTGAGGGTTGCAGGGCAGAGATACCCACTGACTACAGTGGCCAGCCTGGCTCTGGAAGAGAAGCCTGTTCAGGCAGCAACTCTGACTGCTAAGGGAAATTGTTATGCTCTCTGTATGTTTCCCCTACTGAACACAAGGCAATGTCAAGGTTATAATTTTCAAAGGTATCCCCAGGATGGTTCCTTGTGCAGCCTGGACTATTGCACTGGTTTGTAATAAGCTACAGTCTACCAGAGCAACACTACTCAAGAGCCAGGAGCAGGAGGTAATAGCCTTGGCACACAACCAGGGAAGTCACTCCCCCATGTATTAGATACTACGATGAACTTTCCTCTTTTGAATGGAACATCAAACAAATTTGCTTGGTCTGTCAGTCAGTACACCATAACAAAAACATACAAACAAGAAGAAATACCAATTAATTAGAGAGCTGTGGGAGGCAGAGAAGGGAAGAGAATATTCTTTCCTGTATCTATTTTTAGGCTGCGTAACGCTGTCTGAAACCATGGCAATGAACCTGCTATAAATCCCCTCACCAGCTCGTTGTTTTGTTTCCTTATAGACAAAGATAAATGAGTGTTGCAGATTACATGGTCTGAATCAGTAATTAATCAACAAGCAGACCACTGGAAATGTATTTCTCAATCATGAAAACCACTAGTTAAGAGAGTTAGGAATAGCTGATCCAAGAAACCAGCCACTCAACAGTCTCATACCTAGTAAGAAATCCTCTACAGCTCTAATAAACAGCACTGAAACACGATCAGCCCTCAGGGTGCATCTCTCCACTACCACCAGCCTCTGCTTCTGGGTGTACACTGACATCAGCGGTTGCACCCTCAGCGCCCAGATTTTAATTCAGACCAGGCTCCTGTGATCCAGCTGTAGAGGTTCATGTCTTCACCTCATCATTACCTTCCCTCCATCCTCTCAACAGAGCTGTTTGCCAGGTTAGGCTGTAAGATGATCCAGTGCTAGGGTCCAGGCTCAGAGGAACAGGCAACCTGGTGTCAGCAATTTATCCCGAGATAAAATTAACCAATTAGTTTAGTTAATGTGCTAATGGGACAAAACAAGCACAAAACAAGGATGGTTCAAAAAACCACTTATAAATTGCAGGCAAAACTAAACCAAAAATTTTAAAGAAGTATTTCAAAGCTAATAACTTCCATTAACACCTTACATCTGCTGCAGAAATAACTAGTTCTCCATTTTTCTGCAGTCGGAAGTATCAAATTCACCCTGATTTTTAATCTTCTGCCACGCACACTAGATTGGCTGCCAGTCTGTGCTGCCTTGGAGGACAGAAACATCCTCAGCTCTGCCTTCATGACAGCTTTGCTTGGTATGTGGGGGAGAATAACAGAAAACATACCTATCTCAAGACAGTTAATCAGATACCCAGCCCTTTAAAGTTCAGCATCCCAGATTGTACATGCTATCAAGTTTTTTACACTTGCATGCATCAAGAAGAAGTGTGGAGGAACACCTGTAAGTCTACAAAACTACTCCTCAGCAACACCAAATTAAAAAAACCCAACAAAATACATAAAGGCAAGAATTATGAAAACCCTAGAAAAGGCAAGATTTTGTCTCTCTGCAGAGGACAGGTAGCCTCTTTGGCTGGGTGCAGTTACAGCACACACATCACCCAGGCAGTATCAGCTTCCCAGCATTGCTAAGCAACACCATGCCACATTACCTCAATTGATTCAAGGGAGGGAAGTTGATTCAGAAGCTGCTGAAAAAAAAAGCAGAAACTAGGTAAAAATATTGTGCAAACCTCACACACACCAGCCAGGATCCTGCACAGTCAGAGCGAAAAGCAATTAATGAAAACCATGGGACATGGGCACACACAAACTGTAACAGAATAAAAACCATCCACATGCATAAAGACAGGAAACGGGAAAATGAAGCAGATAAGAGTGGAAGCAAACAGCACTGTTGTCTCACCTCAGGTGTTCTGAGACTAGAACAATGAATTCTACCTTTCTTTCCAGAGAGTGAAAAATAGAGAAAGAGGCAGAAAGCCATTAGAGACATGGCAGCACAGGTATAATCCACAAGAAAAACAGAGCTTGCACACAGCTGAGGATCTTTGTTACAGATACTGAAGATCAATGGGAGGAATGAGTATGAAACACTGAATTTTGAACTCCTTCAAAACCAAAAAGCACATTAACTCTTCTGAACGATGAACACATGCCTTTCATTCTGGCCATAAATTCTGTGAATGTTTTATGGATTGGAAGAGTTGTACTAAAATCTTCCTATGAATACAATCCAAATCAGAACGGCACACATTAATATTCTAAATAAATCCAGTATCTCTGCAAAACTTTGAAAAAGCTTGTCTGTGTGCTTTACCTGAAACTGTGATTTGTTCTGAGTGATAAGGACTAGAAACAATTGCATTTAGCCACACCTTCCATGCAAATAGTTCCTGCCCGTGTACACACACACACACACACACACATACGAGAACCATTTAGGTTGAAGACCTTTAAAATCATTGAGTCCAACCATTAACCTCACTGTACCAAGCCCACCACTAAACCATGTCCTTGAGAACTTGTAATTGTTGCCGTGGCTGCTGGACCTGCTTAAGCCAATACAAACTCAACAGAGGCAGAAAGTGGTTCTCCCCAGGGCTGCATATTCCTGCCTTCCAGCAGTTTCATCCTTTCCAGCTCCCATTTCACATTAGGAAGCACTTGGCGCAGCAACACAGGAATAGGAAGGCCAAGGGAGAGAAACTGGCCAATATCTCTCTGAAAGTCAGGAATACGCAAGGTATGTATGGGAGCAAGAAGACAGTATGGTGCAGGAAGACTGTTAAAATAACTTTAGATCAGACTTTAGGACCAACAGCAGGCTACCAGCATTAGCTGCTATGCACCCAGGAGTTCTAAAGACAGTCCACCAACCACAGAACTACTAACCATGCTGCCAACTGTCTTCCAAGACAAACTCAACAAGTGAGATATAAATATATGAGGATGTGATGCCAATTTCAATACAAGGGCTCCAAGGAACTACAGGCTGGTAGCTACAGGCTCACCCTAACACTGAGAAAACGCATATAAACTGTAAAAACAGATTAGCAGGTACACAAATAATATAGGAGTACCATCAAGGAATGGCTTCTTCTACAACAAGCTTCTGTGACATACATGGATGTGTGCTGTGTATGACATATACCATAGAATGGTTTAAGTTGGAAGGGGCCTTAAAGATCATCTAGGTCCAACTCCCCTGCCATGGGCAGGGGCACCTCTTACTAGACCAGGTTGCCTGGAGCCACATCCAACTTGTCCTTGAACACTTCCAGGGCTTCTCTGGACACCCTGTTCCAGTGCCTCAGCACCCTCTTAGTGAGGACTTTCTTCCTAAGATCCAATCTAAATCTGCCCTTTTTAGTTTGAAACTGTTCCCCCTTGTCCCATCACTAGATGTTCTTAATATCTACAGTGTTCTTGGATCTCTTACAAACCTTTCACAGTGTCTCCACAGGCTTTTAAAGAAATTGAACTGTAGCGGGGTAAGATGGAAGGTCATTCTGTGAACTAACAAATGGTTAGATGAGAAGAAACAGCACAGGAACAAATACCCAGGTTTTCACAACAGGTCTGGGTTTGCATTTGTGCTACTCGATATATCCATTATTTACATGGAAAAGGGAGCAAGCAACAAGATGATAAAGTATGTTAGCGATTAGGGAATCTGGAGAAGTAACTCTGAGAAGCAGCTGATAGGTTTGTCAGGTATTTTTATACACACACACAACACAAAGCAATAGCCAATATAGTGAATGGAAGCCCTGGAGCCACTGCAGTTTAATTAAAGTGAGGAACCACTCACTCACAGATGGCAAAGCTCAGTGCCAGTTGGGAGAGCAAAAGGAACATCAGAAGTGAGTCAGGAATACCCAAAATAACAGGGAACATCACGGAACCACCGCAAATCCTTGCCTCGGGCTGTTGCTCAGAGTAATTTTCAGAGAAGGATACAGTAAAAGAAGAAAAGGTTCAAAGAAAGGTGACCATAGTGGGATTGCTGAAGCAGCTTTAATTTAAGGAGAACTAAACAAACACGTGCTTGCAGATTAGAAGGGAAGATGGATAGAATGATAAACAGAAAATTATGTACTATAGAGTAAGGGAAGTGGAAACGATGTCTTGGAATACATGAACTAGGTAGTATAAAATGTCTATCAGGCAGCTTGCTTCAAAACAAGAGGAAAAGGAGGTACTTTTTCCATACTACAATTAATTACAGAACCCACTTTTACAGGATGTTTCAAACAGCTCAACACATGACTGTATGTATTCATAAAAGAAAGTCCTTCAAGTACTGTTAAACAAAGGTGCAGACATGACGTTCTTACTCCAAGTCCTTGAACTGCAGCCGGCCAAAAGCTGAAGGGATGACTGTCTTCACTAAAACTTCTTTCTCTAAGCATTACTACTAGTCATTATTAGAGACAGGCTGCTGGGCTAAACCACACTTCTAAACCTGACTGAAAATACCAGGAGTAAATCATAGAATCATTAGGGATTGGAAGGGACCTTGAAAGATCATCCAGTCCAATTGTCCTGCCACAGTAGGATCCCNCTGTTCAAGTTTGCACCCATTGCCCCCATGCTACAGGCCCAGGAATCTTCATTAAGATCTGCAGTGCTGGGAAGTCTCATCTCTTGGTGTCCATCCCCTAAAGCATTACTTCTTCCACTTTCTTCTTGAGGGTTGTCCCCAGGCTGTGAAGGAACACCTGTAAGCAGTACTTGCTGAAGGCACAAGACAGGCAAAGATGTCCTTGCTTCCTCCTGGACAACTGCGTGTTCCTGTTACATGTACACAGCTGTGCTGTGTTTTTCTAGCCTGGGTTAGGTGTGGCAAACTTGTCATTTTGCCCTCATTAAACAATGGGATTTACCTGCTCCTCATTTTGTGGCCTGGAACTACAAATGTCATTAGACCAGAGTTATACAAAAAGAGCTCCTGTCCCCACTGTGGCTGGCTGAGCTCAATTACAGTGCTGTGCTAGGGAAGTTGAAAGTCATTAGAGAAGTTATGTGGTTTCTAAAAGGCAGTACTGGAAAGAAGTGAGGAAGATGAATAAGGAAGAAGAAAGAGGCTGGTGTACTTCTGCAAAGAATCATAAGCTAATCGGCAATGGAAGACACTTTAGATAGCACAGAAGTTTTTCCCTGCCACTCACACAGCTCTCATCCCAAGATCCTACTTAAAAAATGGCTGGTGGACAAATTACCAACCTGGGAGATATCTGAGCCACCAACAGATTTATGCAGCCACTCATAAAACAAGATGTATGTCCACTTGCATGGCCTCACCTCCACATTATACATACAATTCTGTTTTGAGCCTAGCAGCCAACCTGTTGGATTTCTCTCCTGTTGTTAAAATATGTTTAAAGTGCCTTAAGGTGCTCTTTCAGAAATACTAAGACAACTTTCAGTGAGAAGTGAATTTACATCTCAGTATCACCCATTTTTAGCTCAAATACCTAGAAAATACGTACAGCTTAGGTATGATATTTCTCTGGGGAGAAACTGATAGAGTGAAACCTAGAGAAAACCCTTCCCCTGGGAAGCAGTAATCAGTCACGCAGAAATTTCTGACTAGAAATCCAGACAGCAGCCTGCTCAACAAGATCTCTCCTGCTTCATACACTCTCTCGCTGTTTCTACACACCACTTCTTACTTACACTTCTCTATTATGTTCCACACATGGTTTCACAGAAAGAAAAAAACCTCACCCAAAATGAAGCTCAGAGCCAAAAAAGAATGCATTCTAACAGTCTTTGTCTTAGCTGCTATTTCATCTGCTCTGTAATATCTACCACAGGAGATGGCTTTTTTGTTCTACACAAATGCCTCAAAGCCACAGAGGCTGGAGGGGATCACGTTCATACACTATCTGATGCAGGCTCTCTGCTGTACAGCACTTATCATATGAATCTCCACGTAAACCCACAACTGGTTCCTGCTGGCCCCTATGATAAACTAGCAATGGAACAAGTGGTCCACATTTCAGTTCCTGTGCTGAAGATAAAACTAACAATAATTCTCAGCATGATATGAAATAGATGTAAGCGGCTTGTTAAATAACAAAGCTTGTTCACTGATGTGCCTTATGCTGTTGTGTGAAGAGGTCGGCTCTTCCTTGAGATATCAGCACCACTTGTCAGATGGCAGTAAGTCTGTTACTGCTTATTTTGTCACATTCATATGCTTACTTGTCTTGGTTCACAGTAATTATCTCACAGATTTAAATACTGGCACTCAGGTTCAGATTTGCCTCTACTTCTCCACTGTGATTTCAAAACCACACAACTTATCTCACCAAAGGGCAACTCCACCCAGAGCATCAACGTCACAGAGCTGCTGTCCTATGTCTTCTCATGATGTGTTCCCACAACATTCAGTCTTACCTACAACTTCTGCAAAACCATAGCAACATTGGGACTACAGCGCTAGTCTAGTCCTTGGTACCTCATTTCTCTTCACATGCCTCTGAGCTCCCACTAATTCTCAGACTGTTTCTTAAACATAAAGCACCGTTGCTCTGTTTTCAGATTAAATGAGGCACATCTCCGTGAGAGTTTCACTGGTACTACTCAGTAACTTAGCACTGCTAGACACAGAAAAGAATATATCACTCTGGATCATTTAATGGCAAGGAATTCATTATTCTGGGTCCCCTTTTAGCCAACAAATCCAACCAGACAGAGACTGGCCCCTAAAAGTTGTGACCTGTACTTTCCCATAAACACCCACAGTCATGCTGATTCAGTCATGGGATCCACCACTGGGCCCTGTTATAGAAAGGATAACAGATTCATTAGTACGGTCAACTGCTTAGTTCCTAATAGAAGATATTTGGAAACCATCTCACAAAAATTAGAGGCCAGTTTTTCCCTCTCAAGCCAGAGTCCAGTATTACCTTGTTCCTTGCTCTTACACTTTCAGCATTAACTCCTCCCCTTTTGTACTAAACACATAGGCAGAAATCAGTCTTAACATCTCCCCTTGTACTACAGATCCTTTGAAGTTAATGCTAAGATATATTCCTCTATCCCGGTTTTTTTCACCCTCTGAAATTCCTTTCATGTTTCCAATTTCAGCAGCTTATGATCCTGGTCTTTTTTCAAACAAACCCCGTGAAGGAATGGAAACAATGCTGCGCCAAGCTTCACTGTGTTCTGAAAGACCTCCTCACCAGCACAAAACCTAGCTGTAATAGTTTGCACTTTGCCCAATAACAGGCATAGTGTTAACAGGTTGTTTTAAATGCAGCACAGCCTGGAAAGGGCATTTTTGGGTACCACACCCCCAGCTACCATTTGTTTCTGTATACATCCTCTGGACTTCGCTCCTCTAAACTGCTAGGAGCTGCAGAGAGTCCATCTACATGTTGTCTGCAGTCACCCAACTGTTCTTGCACTGAGGTTCAATCTGCAAGCTGAACAGCTGTAGCAAAGAACATTTAAAGGGAAATTTGCTAAAGGTTTTTGGTAACAGTAATGCAACATTTACTTTCATAAAAAAAGACATGAGTTTTAATATGCTGCTTTGTTCAGAAGTCATTCAGAGTTAAGGAGCCAGACAAGCCAACCACCAGCAGCATTTTAACTGCTCAGCACCAGCCTCTGTATTCAGTCTCACAAGACCATTGTTACGAAAAAAATATTCCTGAGACTGTTATCTCACCTGAACCAGAGGGTATTTAAAAGCTCCCTTATTTAACCCAAATGAAAAGCTGTTGTCATTCCAGCTGTCTTTGGGAGGGTGGATTTGTGACCACCCAACAAACACAAGATGAATATTCTGGGAAGCACTGCCACCAGTACAACCATCTCTTCTAGAACCAGAAAGAGGAAGTTTTTGTATTGTTAAGAGAACAGCAGGCACTTCTGTGCCAAGCAGCCAATTTCAGGTATCGAGTAGCATCTAGGTAACATCCAAGCAAAATCTAAGTCTCAACAATATAAAGTTCAGGCTTGGATGTAACAACAAGGGAAGCAACTGTGAGAAAAAAGAAGAGAGGCAATAAAAAAACATTTCAAAGCCCCATCACATCACTAAGAATGCTTCTTTTTTCTCCTCCTTCACTAGCATCTGAAGGCAAAACAGTCTTGAACTACAAACAGAAATAGAGCATGTATACTGGACTGGGCACCCTACCATTCTGAAAGGGAAAGCTTCAGAAGAGCCCCTTTCAATTTCTTTAAGCACATAAGAGACTGAGTTTGCAGTGTGGCTTTGCTGAAGAAATCTAACATCACAGTGTAATGTAGCTCTAGACTCCAGGCATCCTTGGATCACACACAGAAATAGTCTTTCTAGTCTCTGCAAAGGAAAACAGACTTCAGAAACTTGAAGGCATCTACTGTTGCTTATGTAAATGACATTTTGCTATAACAGGTTTTTAAATAAACTGTCTGCTCCTTTCCTCAAAAAGCTGAGGTTATCACAGCAAGGAGTCAAGTAGAAAATAAACATGCCCACAACAGCAGCTTCCAGGAATTGTGCTTGGAGGGATGTGCTTGTTGGTTATTTCATTCTTTCCCCAATATGTGAAATGGCAGAAAATTCACGTTCACTGCTGTATGGGACAGACATTTCAGCTGAATACACAAACTGCCACACACAAAGTGGCCTACAGGGGGAAAAGAGCGAAAACCTCTCTGAGACAAGCACTTTGAAAGTGACTGAGGCTCACACATCTCAAGATATTGAACTTTCCAGATGGGACCAGCAGCAGTAGTGTCGTGAGTCTTTCTTGGAAAGAAGCAGCTATTTTCCTGCAGGAAAAGACAAGTAATAGCAAAGGGAAAAATAGAAGCCAACCAACCCAAACTTTTCATGTTTAAGAAAGATAAAGTTATGCTTTATCTGCACTTTCACAGTGTTCCTTTTGACCTGCCTCTATGACCCAATACGTGGTCTACTAGCACATGGAACATGGGCAAGTAGAAAACACCAAAACAACAGACCAACCAAGATAAAATCAGCCAGTGTGAGACTATTTTTAAAGTATTTTATGCCCCCCCCAAAAAAATAAAGATAAAACAGATAGCTTCAGTCATCACTGGAAAGTTGACATACCAGTAAGGACAAAGCCTTACATGAAAACTGCTCTTGTAGAAATGAACTTCTAGAGGAAAACTATCAGTTGATACATCTCAAAGGTTCATTTGCAATTAAATATAGTCTTTACATTTATTTTGATACCTCTTTTTTCATAACCATCAGGTCACACAACAATTATGCAACACTATATACTGATGCCTAGCAAGCCCTCATTCTCCCATTCTCCCAGTAAGATCTTCTCAGATAACCCCCAGCATACCTAGGACACCACAGTATTCTCAGCCCTTGCAACACAGCAAGGTCAGCAGGAACATCCCACTGACAGAAGATAGACTGTTCCTACCCTTCAGTTACTAGCTGTGTCCAAGGCCAAGCCCTTCGGTTTCCCCACTTAGTCTATCTCCTGCCTTTGCTTTGAAGGATCCTGGGTTTCATCCCCATTTACCAAGGCTACAGTTTCTCCTGTATCATTGCCTCAGAAAGTTCAGCCTCTAAAAAAATTACAATTCTTTGTTCACCTCATCAGTTTTAAATAAAACTGCTAGAAAAACAATCGAGGTTGTTACTAAACAAATCAGACAACAGTCACAAACCTAGCATTTTCACCCTTCTTGCAGCCAAGTATGAGTTTTGTAACTACTAGTTAAGGAACACCACCTGTGTATACAATTTGGGAGGCTCACCACTTGGTTCTCATCTGTCTGATGGGAAAGTGGACATTTGCTTATGAGCTAGGGGTATGATTACTTAATCCACTTTAAAAGTATTTCCACCCCCCAAGTAGTAAATTCTATTCACAAAGAACCAGCAGAACAGCCAAACGCGATGTTGCTTTAAGGGAAATAAATAGCACATTTAGCACAGCCCTCAGCTTGCAAAATTACTCTGACTTTTTGCACGCTCTGCAAAAATAAGATATCCGTTAAGATGCTCTCTTAATGGATTCATTCAGTTGCATTCATCTAACAATAACAAAAACAGATGAGTGGCTGTCTTAGTCTGTAAGGAAGAATACATAACTACTGCCAGGTAGCTGAGAACATCCATGGCACCTCAGTGGCACCTTACCGAACTTCTGTAGCAAAGTCAGGCTCAGTTGATCAAGTTTGAGACAAGCTTAACTGATTAACTTATTTAGTGTGCTAAGAGGTCAAAACAAAAACAAAATAAAACCCCAAGGAGGGTTCAAAACCACTTATAAAGTCATAGGCAAAAGGACCCACAAAGCCTTGTTCTATTTGGGGAAAAGCAAGACACATTGAATTTGCACAAAAAAACCCAACATATAGACAGACATACAGAGATTAATCACAGTCTTACATAACTGGCCTGACTGCAGGCAATGGAAACCACAGGAACCCCACCCTTCAAATCATTGAACAAAAACGGAAACAGGTAATAGCAAGGATAATTATCACTCAGAATATAAGGTGCTGTCTATTACAGATAATCTTCCAAGTGTCTAATTTGTTAGATGACAGCAAAAAAACATTGACTTTTAATCTATGTGGGAAAAAAAGGGAGATGAATTTCTCTTGGTGGAAAAAATTGACAATACAATGAAATAAAATACTAAGTCAGGGACATTAATAGTTACATTTGATAAGTGTCTCACAGCCAGTGCCTATTTCATAGATGTTTTTCTTTCCTCATGATACAATATAGAACAAAGTGTATGTAGAACCTACATGGCAAAACATTGAATTTAAAAACCATTTTCTGTTTTAATCTTGTGATCATCACAAAGGAAATCCTTATCTGACTGTAATCTGCCACAGGGGAGAAGGGAAAAAGCCTCCAACAAATCCATCAATATAACTGTCCAATATTGAGTTTGCTGTTTGCAGTCCTCCAGAATCATAACAATCATATAAAAGATCTGATGCCGTTTTTAAAGGCTTTATGCCAAAAATATATTAGTTCTATTGGACCATCAAAACCCCAGATGAGCCTCACAGATTTTAATTCCTTCCATACTGTTAAAAAAGCTGTAGGATTAATGGGGAAAAGAAGAGTATTACTCAAAACTTACATGCTTACACTTTTGTTGAAGACAAAGTTCCAGCACTCTCTACGAGTAACAGTTTTGGCTATAATCTTACTGAAACTTTACAAACCATAAACAGTGTGTCCTTCCACACATTTACCCTTTTAATGGAGGAGATCATGGATAAACACTACACAATAAGTTACATCTGTCAGCTCATGGTCAGCTTATTGTCCACCAAGACTCCAAGATCTTTCTCGTCAGAGCTACTGTCCAAGAGGTCTACCCCTAACCTATACTGACACATGCGGTTGTTCCTTCCCAGGTGCAAAACCCTAAACGTGCTTTTGTTGAACCTCCTTAAGTTCCTCTTTCCCTAACTCTCCAGCCTGTCTAGGTCACACTGGATGGCAGCACAGCCCTCTGGTGTGTGAGCCACTCCTCACAGCTTTGGAAGAGTATCATCAACAAACTTGCTGAGGATAAACTCATCCTCGTCCAGACAGCCGAATTTGGAGAAGGAGGAAGGAGGGGGAAATAAGAGTAGACAAAAGAAGTGGGCACAAAGAAATGGGCTACTATTCTTCCCTCTAACATGAGCTAATTGTATATTGCATAAGGCTAATGCCCCACAAAGTTCCATGCGTCCAAAGGTCAAGACTTTTGCTTTTCAACTGTTCCCATCAAGTCTTATTCCCTAAAGAAAAGAGGCTGAAGCTATCGCAGAGATCACACACTCTAAAACTCAGGGGTTAGGAATTCTAGCTCTGCAGTGTAACGTTGCACCAAGACACCACCAACACAGCTCTCAGAGACAAGCACACTGAATCAAGAAGCACAAACAAGTGGTAAGCCAAGACCTTCTAAAGCCTTGTCTGTCTACTGCATAACAGCAGGGACATAGTATTAACAGAATTGCATTCACTGGATTAACACCGAAAGGATTCATTTCACCTATGTTGCTGTGTGAGTTTAATTTAAAAGTGCAGCCCCTCCCTCTTGATGCTTTGTGAACACTGATGCAGGACAAGTGTGATCCCACTAAAAGCATTCAGCTAGGAGGAGCCCCTGTGCCCCAAAAGCAGAAATATATATATATAATATATATATGTATGTGTGTGCATATATATATACACATACACACTACATATATTCATCGTAGAGCCCTCAAAACAAGAACCCAGACAATTACTACTCCTCCCTGCACTCCCCCATAGCACGAGGAATTTGATTACACTTCCTCAACAGAAGAGCGCTAAATAAACATTGTAAATTAAACAAAACTATGCTGATGATCTAGCTGCAATTACTTCCATCTGATTTGAGTCTTTATTGTCCCCTCAAGCTTTAAACTTCACAGATTAAAATGGATCAGGGCCTTTACAGGAGGAATAGCAGTGACAGAGTTATAGAACTTGCCTTAAACACATTCAAAAGCAACAGGACTAGCTTGTCCTCCTGAAAACATTTCAATTAAATTTAGCCTGTAACTCTAACGAAAATAAAACAAGCTATTCACTCACTGCCTAACATCCACACATACAAATCACAAATTGCTGCAATGTATTCTATTTCACAAAAGTCAGATGTTGCCAAAAGAATTTAGGATACTCTACAATCCAACTCTCAGGCATTTCAGCCTTTTCCAGATTGAGCCAAACTGACACTTGTCTTCAACGGGAAACATAAGGACAGGAGTGACGTGGGATTGCTCGCTGCTATTCGAATATGCTGGGAGAAAACAAAAGCAGGTATTTGTATGCCACTCCTGGGAACCCCTCTGCAGAAAAAATACTGGAGTTACTTGCAGACTTTAAAACATCCTCTTAGGTCCTGCTGTATATTGGCAGGCTGACTTTATAATTAATTTTCAGATATTCATTTCATTTTACTTGCAATGGCAAGACCTATTATTCTGATTAATCTTCTCTCCCGTGTCTCCAAATCACATTCTCTGTGCCAAGCTGGAACCAGTCTCAGATTGCTGTTCTCTGAAATTCACTCTACTCCAGAGTGAGGCCAGACTGCAGATATGAGGCTTTAAACTTCTAGAAGCATTTCACAATTTTCTGTAGATTTTTTCAGACGTATAGCTACCATTTTCTGTACACAACTTCATGTGCCAGTTTGGGGGTGCTTTTAAGTTGAAAGAACTTTATTCAGGCTGGAAGGGGCATTTTGCTTTAACAAAAGCAGACAGGTAAACTGAGCATAGGTTATTCAGGACTTATTCTATTGAATTGTGTTTACACTAAAATGAAAATTCCTTGAGCTTTCTTGAAAGACAAACACCACTGAATCCTGCAGCTATAAATATCCTCATATCACACTGATCTTGCAAAGAACCTATATCCAAACATGAAGAAGCATACCTAGATCTCCCTATCATTTTCCTTGCATGACTCTGTGAGGGAAAAGGTAGCTCTGTTTCTTCAATCCATCTATTGTGGTACGTGCTCCAAAAGGTCACCATCTCTACGGCTAACCACTCCAGCTTTCATTAGGTTATTCTCTCCATGTGTATTAGCTGTTCTCATCACATCTTCTGATTTCTGCTTTAAGTTTGAAAATAACATAGAATACATATTTTCAAACATTAGTCTCACTTTTAAGGGAAGGAACTTTGATTTAGTAGTTTTATCTACTGTCCAAAGAAACTTTACCAACAGATCCTGAAATATATAGACTGTTGCGTTTGTTTAGGGTTTTTTTAAAATCAGAAAATTAGAAGTCTACAAATCAGTTCCAGAAAAAGGAAGTGCTTCTGAGCTCCACCTTCTCACAGTATGTACAAACACATACATACATGCTACTCCATCACAATAGTGATCTAATGTTTCAGTCACACACTCACAGCATGCTGCTGTTAGTCCCAAGCTCTCTTCCATCACACACTTCTCTTTACTCAAAAGGACGGGAGTAGCTTCCCTGTGTTGGATTTTCTCAAGCAGAGCACTACCATCAAATGCCATTCGATCATACACTGATTTAAATCATTCTTGGAAGTGTTATTATAACTAGAAACTGCTCCAGAGACTTCTCTGGTGCCTTAGTGTGCACACCTAGTGTGCAAAATTAAGGGAGAAATCACAAAGTCAGAATAATAAGGGTTGGAAGGGACTTCTAAAGGTCATTGAGTCCAATCACCCTGCCAGAGCAGGATCACCCACATTCAAGGTATTGCCCAATTGGTTCAGAATCTGAAGTAGTCTTTTATTTGCACTTAAAAAGCTGGACTTCACACACATATGCTGCTCTTGCACCATCACTTTGATACTTCATTGGATAAAGGCATATTACTTCATAGCTATAAGGTAGAGCTTCATGGGAAGCATCTCCAAATAACTGGTATAATGCACCTGGTGTCAACATGGCCAGGGATTTGATAGAGATTTCACTTTCTGGACAAGCTGCATTAATGCCACATTTGTTTCCTCCCCAGTAAGAGCCTCTATGTGAATGTGCTCATGGCAGGTGACTAACAGAGCTAATAAAAGCTGGTTTCCATTCAACTGATACTCTTCCCTCAGCCCCTGCATGATGAAAATCCAGCTGCTGCATGGCTTGCTTCACCACACACCTCCTGTCTCACCAGCCTTCCTAACTCCTTGATCCACACTGTCCTATTTACTCTGTGCTAATTAGATGGCATGAAGCTGCATTTACTTTGAGCAGTACCTATGTGACCCCCAAGGCACCACATGTGCTGATCTGGCAGCTGAAAGGCAATGCAGATGACCTTCAACAACAGCTGCTGTGATTTGAGTCTCTCCTCGTTCCAGCACTTACTTTTAATTAAGCTTCATCATTTGTCTAACATAGCTGAAGTTGCCCAACAGTTTGCAGAGGCAATGGAAGAAAAACAAACCCCAAGGAGGAAAAACTCACTCTACAAACTTACCAACAGCAACTTCTCCTCTCCTACAGCTCTATTCAGAAATTTTTCTCTTAGAGGTTTTCTTCCAACTCACATGTTCTAGGTGAATGGATCCTGCATCCTTGGAATTGTGCTATTTGTGACTTATCTCAAAATTCAAATATTATTAGGAAATGCAGAGCTGTGAGCAGCACTTAACCAGGATGCCTTTTAAAATCTTTTTATATTCAAACAACAGAGTCACTTGCCCTTCTCCCCACCACCATCTGCCTTCCCTTTGTTTTATTCCATTTGCTACTAAGGCACTTGGAGGATATTTTCTGCTAGCATCAGGTCCATATTTACTGGCTGTACATTCTATGTATCTTTTCCTTTTTGCTGGGTTTATATTTACATTTATGGATTCTGGTGTTTTATTTGTCATAGTACTGAAAATTATGCTCCACATTTCAAAGGGGAGAAAAAAACAGTGCTCTGCACCAAAACATTAAACAACCTTATTTTCCACATTACACCGGTTAATTCAGCCAAGCTCTAACAAACAGCTAATGAACAGCACAGCTAACACATCTGATCTTCCTACCTGCACATGTCTCTTTTGAAATCAGCAGAACTATTGAATGTTTAATAAGTTAAAGGCAAACATTAATGGTTTCACATTTTACAAACACAACGCAAAACAGATTTTTGTGAAGAATTTTAACAAACTTAAGGCAGGAGGCTGAGGTCTTCAAACACCAAAGACTGAAAATTACTTCCAAGGAGGCTAATTTTACAGATTCACCCAGAATAAATTTAACTTGTAGAATGGCCCAGGCTGGACAAGACCTCCAAATGTCATCTTGTCCAATCAGCAACCTACCGAGACTACTTGGTACATAAAGTTACAGACACTGCATTCTCTGAAAGGCACTGCAACTGAATCCCCCCTCCCCACTCTCCTTTTATGATTTATTGTATTGTTAAAGGCCTTAACACTAACCATTCCTGGGGGGGAAAAAGCCACTTGAGTGAAAACGCAACAACTTTTGCCAACTCTTACTTTTACAAGAGCTTTGCCTTCCCTTTTAGCCTTGATGTTTGAGAAAATAACCTCAGGCAGGGCAAACTAAACCAATCCTACTATTCCTTAATTTAAAAAAGACATTACTATTATACACCACTGCAAGAGCTGGCCAGAGACTCCTCAGTTATAATCACTGTTCTTACAATCATAAGACTGCAGAGAATTAACAAAATAAAGCCGAATCTAATTCATTTCACTTTGCTGGTAAGCCATAAGCTGCAGCAAACTCCAGCATAATTTGAGAAATAAGAGAGACAAGCATAAAAAAATCCCTTCGACCCATGAAAGACAATCAGGCTGGCCAGGGAAATACTCCAAGTCCATCCGATACCTGCTGTGTTCCCAGAGCCTCAGCATGACTTCAAGTTGTGCCAGGGGAAGTTTAGGTTGGACATTAGGAAACATTTCTTTATTGGAAAGGTCATCAGGCATTGGAACAGGCTGCTCAGGGAGGTGGTTGAATTGCCATCCCTGGACATGGTAAAAAGTTGTGGAGCTTAGAGAAAGGGTTTAGCAGTGGGCTTGGTACAGTTGGACTCAATTACCTCAAGGGTCTTTTCCAACCTAAGATTCTATGATGGGAAGCCCTATTCTAACCAAACAGCAATATCACGGCATCTTAATTTCACCTTAAAAGAGGTGAAATGCAAGGGAAAATGCCTCCTGTATAAGTAGCACATAAGTCTGCTCAGCATTCCTGCCTGTTTGTGCAAGACTGTGTTTTAAACCCACCTCACCATGGAAAAAGGCAACTACCAAAGGCATACCTGTCATTTCAGTAACCTTCCCATCCCCTGAATTTTTGGGCCAAAATCAATGCCATACAAACCTGCCAAACAGGAAGTCTGATTATTCTAGCGTGGGCAACCAAAGCGATAGGAAGTTTCACAGTAAAACCGATAAGGAGAGAGACACAGACTAATGAGCAGCCTGCTGGTGCTCCATTGCTGGACTAGCCAAGGTCCCTGTGGAACACCTGAGGCATTGTTCACTGGGGAGACAGAGGCTGAGACATGACCAAAAAAAGCACTCAGAAATGGAAAAAATGAACACACAATGTCTACAGCTAAAGAGCTCACCAGGCACAGAAAAAAAACCATTTGAAAAAGTATAACCCACAGAAAAACACATTGTGCAGAATCTTCTACTGTAAGCCTCACCGTCCAGATTTCATGGCTTCAGAGTTCTTTCCTTCATTTTATACGACACAACACCAGATTTTACCGTACAAGCGCTACCACCTAACATTCAGGGGCATGTGACAAAAATTGCAGTTCCTTCTGAGATCAACAGAAACCGCAACTTTAGCACTTCCATGAAGGCCATCAACAAAGCTCTGTGTTAATTGAGTACTGAGACACCATTCTTTGGTTTTCTCATGTCTTTTCTGACAACCAAATATAAAAAAATATTTCCTCTATGTATATTTCCATGCTAAACAAATATATAAGGGAATGTGGTTACACACATTTGCCTCTAACCCCTTAGCCCCCAGCAGCTCGTATTTTCATTTTTCATAATATTTAATTAAGTCTGCTTCGTTACCAACAAGGCTACACAGCTCACCGTGTTGCAATTGATTACGAACAGCATAGTGCCCACATCTGATAAAGACTGACCTAATTGTCTGATCCGCCTGCCTTCCTGCAGGCCAAATTCACTGACATTTTGCACAAATTCAAAGCTGACTGAGCCCAGTGACCTTTTATACCTCTGAAACTTGCCTCATGTGCCTTTACAACCGAAGAAGCAAGCTGCCCTATCACTATCATTCATCAGTCCATCTGTAAACTTCAAACTTCACCATCTACTCAGTACCTACCAGTCAAAAAAGTACACGCAGTAAAAAAAGAAGAAAATACACAAACCACAAGTTTTCAAAGTCATGAAGTTAAGCCCAGAGAGGCCCTTTTAAGATAAACATGCCAATTTCCAAAAGAAGAAACAGAAAAATCAGGACCCACATTCAATAAACAGCATTTTTATCGTGCTTTTCTAAAAAAGCCAATATAGAATAAGGACACTGGCACGAACGAGCACCCTGGAAAAACAAGGGGAAAAAAAACCCAAACAAAACACACAGAAACCAAAGCATGGTAATACAAGCATTTAACCGCAGAAGATCCACTAGAACTTAATCTATATAATCAGTTGTTGCTACCCAGTCCTACAGTTGCAAAAAAGACATCCTAATTCTCAACCTAAGTTTAAAAAGATGAGCCAAATCTGAAATGATGCTCTGGATCTGCACCTCCACTGCAGCCAGCAAGATGCAGATCTTCATTTCCCCAAGTGAAGAGCAAGGTCTGAACACTAACCTGTTACTTCAAACTCCAGCCTTGGGAAAGAAGAGCAACAACCAGAAAACACGCAGTGTCATTCTCCACATGGTTTTCCATCCAGACAAATCTGAGGGGACACACTCAGCTGGCGACATTTCTTTAGCCAACTGGCAACCCTGAAATGTCTCTGGCCACTGGGCTACTTGGGACTGCAAAGAGTGTAGTCCCATGGATCGTATTCCCCAGCTTCATGGCATAACAAGATGCCAGTTTGGGAGTCACTGTACCAGGCAGCTCCTTGTGGAAATTCAGGCAGCTCCTTGTGGAAATTCAAACCCAAAAGCAAGCCAATGACTTAATGCAAAGGTATTTCAAACCAGAGAAGCATTTCTTTCGCACAGCTCCACCACAAAGCTCGTGTGATCTAAACGCTGACAGCACTGGCACCCTTCTACTCATCAGTGTCAGGAATCTTCATATTTTTTAAAAGAAGAGCTGCTAATTTTCATTGCATGTGAATTTCTTAGGAATACATCCAGATTTCCACTTAAGTCAAACTAATCTAAAAATCAGCAGGGTAAGTTTAGTGAGTAGCTCTATCAATTCAGAATCCTCTCTCTGAATTTTAATGCAGAAATATACCTCCTGAGTCAAGTCTTTCTCTTCTCTTTCTCAAATCATCATGTTTGAGTCATGCTTTGGTCATTCATCATCCACAATTTTCTTTCAAAAACTTTGGTTACAAGTACTCTGCTTTTAGATATTGATTGCAGAATGACTAATGAACTGTGTCAACCGCGGGGGGCAGGGGGCTGTGTAAATAATTCAAATGTGAAGCCCAGCCACTAAATAAAATTGGGGCGTTGGTGTAACAAATGCACTCTCTTACAAGTTTCTGACAGTTTGAGTCTCCCATGTTGGAGATTCTGCCCACTTTCCTAGCTTCATTTTTGTTCCAGGTATTACATTGCAGAAGGAAAATACTCCACCACAATTCAGTTTGCTATGCACAACATAAAACAAACTATCAAGCACACAAACACAGTTTTCTAAACCCCTTCCCTGATGGATGGATGGATGACCATTGGTTCCACTGCCAAGTATCCTCTTCATAGCTACATTTGAACTTAAACCTCTGCAGATAAAAGAATTTACAGTATTTTTTGGCTAAAATAGTAGTGCCTAAGCTTTCAAAACCAGTCACCGTAACTCAGCATATGAGATATAATTCCTGATCCTTGAGATGTGCAAGGAGTTGGCCCAACCCCAGAGGAAATCCATACCCGCATTAATAAAGTTCTGAATTAGAAAGGAAAAACATGAGGTGGGATCCCCAAGAACCAGATTAATGACCTCAGCTCAGCACTGGGCACTTTTGATACCAGGGGAAGCCAGTGCAAATGGAGAAGATGCCTCCATGTCTCACCTGGACACAGGGGCCATCAGCTAGCACATCAGGGTAACTACAAGCCCCAGGATGCAGTGTAATGAGTGCAGCATCTCATTGTGTCAGCCAACACAGAGCTTGGAGAAGCTGTTGGGCCAGACACGTGAGGCATAGCTAAGAGGATTTTGTACTTTCTTGGTATGCAGGACCATTTGTAAAAGGCTCAGATGCACTAATTAGCTAGACAGTGCAGTTACCGCACCAAATCTCTGAGGGAGGCGAATGCCTTCATTCAAGGGAATGTTCGGGGCATTTCTCAACTGGGCTCCTTCAGAGTTTTATTTTTGTTGACTTGGTTCCAACATCAGCTGCTTGCTGTACAAACACGCATTGGGAGCACTACAAGGAGCAAGAGTCAAAGCATCCGAGAGAGAGAAGAGTATTAAAACAGCCAGGCAATACTGCTCCTCTGGAGTAATCATCTTCCCGCTCTCCAGGGACACATCTATTTGAAAGAGACCCTAGTGAGAAAGCTTCCACGAGAAGAAGATAATGCTACACATTTCATTTACTTCATGCCAGCAATCAAACTAATCCAGAAACTTCATCAAAACCCACAGAACTCCGTGGAGTTTGCGGCTGCTTTACAAAAAGAAAAGCTAAGTGACAGCACCACAAGAGATCTGGCCCTCGGGCACACACGAGCTCCCCCCTCCCTGAGAATAAACTTCTGTGGGCTCAGAACTTTGAGGCCTGTGTGAGGCCGAACCTAACGAAGGGGGGAAACACCTAGCTCTGGGAGCAGCGAACTCCCCAGCTCGGGCAGGGGCCAGAGGCGTCGAGAGCACCAGAGCGGGGCCGCCTGGGCTCTCCCCGGCTGTGAAGGTGGAGGGGAGGACCGGGCGGCGGCGCCGGTCGCTGTAGCCGCTCAGGGCACCCCGGGGGCGGCTCCACACCGAAGCGGGGAGGGGCCGCGCTGCCCTCTCTCACACACACACCCCCGCTGCCCGGAGCGGCACCTTCCCACCGGCAGCCGCCCCAGTCCGGCTCCAGGTTCCAGCTTGTGGGGGGGGAGACAAAAGGCACCAAGTTGAGCGCCCGCCCTCGCTGCCGCCCGGACCCGGGAGGGAGCGAGGTCCCTCCCCGCGGATTTACCCGCCCTAATGGGATTAAGCGGGGCTGAGCGGCCCCGCGGCTGTCAGCTACCAGGGAGGGGGCGGCGGCAGTGCTGAGGAGAAGCGGCAGTGCTGAGGAGGGGGGTGGCCGCCGTGCCAGGGGCTCTCTCTCACGCCCTCGGCGCCCCGCGGGCGGGTCCC
>VZRI01000172.1:305708-352056 GCA_013397515.1 Upupa epops | reverse complement strand
GTCCTGCAGTGCCCGCTGAGGCGGTCGCCAGCCACCGCCGCTCCCGCTCGGCCCCATTGTTCGCCGCGCCTGTCCTTACCGTGCGCCGGGCTGGGGCTTGCGCGGGCTCCGCTCCGCTCGCTGCGGCTGGTGCAGGGGCAGTGGCGCTCGGAGGTCCGAGCCATTAACAGCTCCGCGAGGAGGAGAAGGAGAAGGCGACGGCAGCGGCAGCGGGAGGACAGAGTGGGGCTCGCAGGGTCGCCATGTCCGGCTCTGCAGCGGTGGGAGCCCGCCGGGCTGGGCGCTGAGAACAGACGGGGACGGCGGGGCGGGCTGGGGGATCCCGTCGCCGCCTCCTGCAAGACCCGTGCAGCGGGACCGGGACGCCGCTCGCCGCGCTGCCGCGGCCGCACCTCCCCTAACCCAGCCCCCTCCCGGAGCGGAGCCGCCGGCGGGGGAGGCGGCCGAGGGCCCCCTCCAGCGGTCACGGCCGGTGGCTCTTCACGGCCGCTCGGGGCAGGGGGTGCTCGTCCTCAGGTAACGGCGCGGGAGGAGCAGCGACCGCCGCCCTGCGCCGTGACGAGAAGGCTCCAGGGGTCGCTCCCCACTCCTTCTGCCCTCTTCGGTGGGTTTTGGGGACCATCCGACACAGGTTGTCCCCTCTGCCCTTGGGGAGGGAATGGGTTCACTCGCAGGCGGCTGAGGGTTGTTACACGAGGAACCGGGACGTTGCCTAAAGGGGTCTGTGCAAAGCCACCGATATCCCGCCTTTTCTGCTTTAGAAGAGGCCTCGGGATTGATGGGGAACAGCTCAGAGCTTCATTTACCAAGAGGCATCTCCCAGTGCTTGTTGGAATACAAGAGGCAAGCCAGGTGCTTGGAGCTGAGATGCTGAGGGGAAACACGTAACCAGGTGTATGGCAGCCTATTCGCTTTTGTTGTTACTGGGAAGTAACCTGTATTTTCTTCCTCATTAGACAACCAACGATCACAGTGCTGTAAAATGTAATGCAAGTCGTAACAATCAAGCTTTGGGGCTGTCTCTCAGCACAATCTCCACTCCAGTATGCGAGCAGAAGGAACACGAAGCAAAGGCCAGGGCTGGGAGTGTGCTTGTCTCCAGAGATCCTATACATTCCCTCAGAGAAGCACTGGAGCTACAGCAGAAAGGCTGTCACGCCTAGGACTAGCACAGCTGTCTGCATGCAGCAGCTCTTAAACTGCCACTATCCGTTGACGTAACTTTTAAGTGTTGGAGTGTGCAGCTCTTTGAGCCTTTTCCAGGCTTTTACCACTGTTTTCTTCCGGAAGAAGACTGGGCGGTACACAGAAATGAGTGATGCAGGGGAAAGGCTTTAGGTCTTTGAAGTTGCTTCAGTAATCCAGGAGGGAGCAGTAAACAAGGTGTGTATCAGTAAACTAACCCTTCTGAGCACCTTCTAAAGACCATTTGAGGACCCTAATTCCTATCTTTAGTCTTTAAGCAGAGGAGGAAGAGAAATTATATGTAAACACTGTGATTTTATTATTCTTTTTCTAAGCTTTGGCCCTGCTTAATCCCAAAAAAGACAAATTCCTCTGTCAACAGTAATGCCTCTGCACAAATACCTCACCACAAAGACCTCCATGCATATGCTAGCCAACCTTGTGAGATCAAGAGAGCTTCATTTATTTGGTCAGCCCTGAAACCTTAACCAAAGCACATGTGTTACCAACGCAAAGGCTGGAAATTGCACTTAGTAGTCACTACTTGGTGAGACAGTAATTATTTTTGTCCCAACCACCCCCTCCCCAACATTTTCCACACAAAATCCATGGTCTAGCTGTAAATAAGTCTTTATCTGTAGATCAAAAATGAAGGATTACATTCTTATTCTGACACAATAGAAAATAATAGAATAAATGGAATATTTCAGCTGGAAAGGGCCTAAAACAACTATCTCGTCCAACTGCCTGACCTATGAACGGTGGTTCAAAACACAGGTATAATAAAACATTGCCTTTTTGCAAATATTTCTTTCTTCAGCAGATTTATTTTTTTACTGAAGGTGCATTTAGGGTAGGAGCAGCACTGCAAGAATCAACGGGAGCATTTGGAATGTCCTGGTGCTTTTAAAGTACGCTTCCAGATCACTAATGCCTCATTCACACTTAACAAAAGAGTCGTTGTAATCTGCATCAAGTGAGTGAGGTCATCTTCAATGCCTTCCAAGTCTGAGTGACCTTGAAACATTTCTGGCAGTGAAGTAACAGGTTGCTCTGCAGCTACTCATCTTTTACTACTGAGCTTCAGAAACCGAGCTTAAATGTTACCCTTACTGATGCATCAAACATGGTCTGGTGCTAGTCCTTTCTCCAGGGACCATGGACAAGCTTGCATGGGTTTGTTTAACACTTCAATTCTTGAATTCTCTGAAAGTATCAAGGACAACTAGGGACTGACATCTAAAGAGACTTCCTCACTGTCTCTTGATGTTTAACAAAGTCATCTTTCACCTATCCATTCCCATTGATGCTCTCTCTGAGTCCAGAGGAAAAATCTCTCTCTAAAATGGATTTCTGTCTCATGAAGTACATGGCAGCAAGGCAGCAACTTGCACACATCCAATGTGATTGCTAAGAGAAGCACCCATTGCTGGCTATTAGTTCCTTACAGTAGGTAGGGTTATGTTCCTTGCATGTTGAATGAGATGTGAAATTCAGTGGGACATTAAATAAACAAGGTAATGAGAGAGAAACAGCATATGGTTGCTTTTGAAAAGTCAGTGAAACTAGAAAAATGGTTCTAGTTAGTTGACATTTCTGAATGAAAACAGAAAAGCTTTGTCTGCATCCACTGACAAGGAAGAGAAGAGCTGGATTTCAGATTAAGCAAGACCAAGCCAGCACCATCATTCATTTCTGCCATATCTGATAAGAAAGAACCCAGGGGAAAGGAAAGGAGGGAGAGAAACGTGTTAAAGGGGCTCTGTCATCCTGAGAGACTGCCTAGCTGAAGCTCCTGCCTTTTTCCCTGTTAGGGAATAAATAGCCACAGCTACAATGGAATGCAAATACAGACCTCTGGGAAGCCGCCTTCCTTTTTTACAAGTCTCACGTCAGGATGATTTGTGGCTATTTTTTCAGTGACATTTTCTCCTTGTTGGGAGGTTCTAGACAACACACGTGTGTGCAGGCAGGTACGGCAGGGTACCTGCGAAGTCACATTTTCACCTGCCATGCAGTAACTTGTTTGCCTGTGTGCTTCATTAAACTACATTATTGCACTCAAAACCTAAGGATGTGGATTAAGTTCTTCGGTCTGGCTTACACTATGGTCAGGCAAGATTCTTCAGTGACCCTTCCAGCCTTAAAAGCTATTACTCTTTTGTAAACTGCTTCAAAGTATGTGATGAGTTCATATGTGGTTCTGGGTTTTATTAAGTCGAGAAGCTAAGATGCTGCCCTAATCAAAATCTATTTCAGCTCTGTCTTTTCTCTAGTAATTCTTTTTCATAAAACATTCCACAGATGTTTTCCCTGAAGCTTGGAATTTTGTTTCAAAGACCCTTTCAGCAAATACTTTCCTGCTAGATTTATCAGTGTGTTCTTGTACAAATGAGATTTGGGACTCAGTCTTGCAAACCTGCAGCATTTGATTTTAGTGGATTTTAGGCTCTTTCTTGTCTGTTTTTGTGTTAACTTGTGTGTTTTTGGCTAACTCTGCTGCAAAAGCAGGTCAGAAGTATCCATCCAGCCCTTTTAGGGTCATTTCACCGTTATTTTTATTACAGTT
Organism: Upupa epops; assembly: GCA_013397515.1. Classification (NCBI taxonomy): domain Eukaryota; kingdom Metazoa; phylum Chordata; class Aves; order Bucerotiformes; family Upupidae; genus Upupa; species Upupa epops. Next base: position 348,302 of record VZRI01000172.1, on the reverse strand, counting down.
TTAATAGCATACATACTCCCCACCTTTTCAGTGGCTCTTGTTTTCAATATCTCTTTATCCATGTCTCCTCAAAGTAAGAGTCTAGTTACCAGCTGTTAACATTATCACACCACTAGCTCCTCTGCTAAGGTTACTAATGTTGAACTTCCATGACTTTGTTGCTTCTACATCAGAATGCCACCTCAAACTGTAGCAACAAGCAGTGGTAACAGTTTTCCTAACAGTGTACAGCACTAGCAGCAGACCCTGCCTTCACTTCTGAGAGGAGAAAAACCCAAATAAATCTTTAGCCATTTAGCAAGGGAATTGACATCCGTTCCTAAACTTCAGGATTTCCATGTATGAGAAATGATTCAGTAGTTTCCAACTAGTGAAAAGCATCCATGTGAGCACCACAGGCCAGCTAATTAACAGATTTTATTTACTGCCTGCTACAAGTGTGTAACAGCATTAATTAAAAGAGCCTTTTATGTCTCTATGCAAACGTCTCCAGGCCCTCCAGAATTTATATAAAGAGAGCATTTGGGTATCAAACTGTTGGAACAAACCTCTTTCTAACATCAGCATGAGTAACATACAGCATCACCTCTGTTATGTGTCACCATATTTACCTTGCATTGTCGCACATCCTTGCTCGCTTCAGGATGAATGTGTTTGCTACATTAGCTGTGCTGAGATGATCACCAGTGCAGCAGTTAAGGGATGAATCATCCCTGAAGCTTCAGAGCTAAAAAGTTGACTTGAAATTCATCATTTCTACTCCCCAGAACTACAGAGACTGCATCATCCTATGCTTGCCTCGTGCTTGCTTTTTTCCTTATGCAAACCCGAGGTGGGCAAGAAGAGGTCATTTTTTAAACAATAAGATTATCAACTACAGCAACGTCGGTGAAAGCAATACAATTTATTATATTATCTCTAAAATAATCATTTATCAAATCACAAATATCAGAATCTTGAAGAAAATAGAAGCCAAGGGAAAACACAGAGGTTTTTAAAACAAATTAAAAACTCAAATGTCATTTTGCTATTTGCATTCAGGTTTCCTCTCCGACAATCCATTTTCACCCTTTCCTCCCAAAAGAAGGGCAAAAGAACACTCGAGTACCAGGACAAGAGATGCATTCTGCACCCCGTTAGATGCAGTGTACCCCTTCTGTCATGATCAGAGAGAAGTCATAACAGAAAGATAAAACGCTTGCAGATATGAGAAGATTTTACATGTTGAGTAACAAAAAGAATCCTAGAAGTACCATGGAGCCTGCCGTGCAAGGTGCAGCGTGCCGTGCAGGGACTGAAACTCAAAAGCTCTTTGCTGAACGTTGCTTTTAGAAAACCAGCAGCCAGCCTGGTTAATCTTTCAGTACTACTCTGGAGAAGAGCAAATGTGGTGTTCACATTCAGAATTCAGAGCAGACCCCCTCCCCTGTACCTTACCTCGTTCTATTCCAGGGCTTTTGGCATTTTGGACAGAACAAATTGTTTATTTGTTAAAAAAAGGAATGAAAAAAAAAGAAATATGAGACTTTCCTGGAGGGCAGCACAATTACATTATTGAGATGGTTTGGAGTCCATTTAGCACTGCGATGAAAGGAATCAATTAAGCACCTGGACTGACATAAGCAAATATGGCTCTACAAAGAAAAAATGCTTTTGAAAATAGCCTTTCAGAATTTAAACCATGAGGAAACAACTGAAAAATCTCCTTTCAGATATGAAAATGAGAATATAGATCATTAGACACGGCTTTAAGCATTACCAGACTTAAAGATCCCCATGAAAGCAATAACGCTGTTGCTCTCCTTTACCCTCTACCCCCCAAATGGCATTTTTGCTGTGACCTGTAAGGGAAAACATCTGAAACGTACCAGTGTGTCTGTACAAACCCTTTCGGATGATCCTCACTTTAAAGTGGTGGTGGGTGACCCTCTTCTAGGGCTCTGTTGCATTCAGAATCCCCACAGGTCTGTTCCAACTCCATGCTGGATGATAGACAATAGCTACTTAGAACAGGCAGCTTAACTACTGTCTTCTGCACTGTCTGAGTTAACTTTTAGAACAGCTAACTCAGGCTGGGGGAAGCAACAGTAAAACCTGTCAAAGCAAACATCAGTTCAGCATGATTTTGCTATTTCAGAACACGGCCTCTGAAATGAGCCCATTTCTAAATGTCAGACCAGAAACTGGGGCTCCTAAGGGTAGTAATTTATTCACTTCCCACCTGAGAAGCATAGCAGAGTGGAAGGGAACAAAATCATCTATTTTCCATCCAGGTTTCATATCATTAATGAAATTCTTTCTTCAAAAGAGAAATTTTCTGTTCAGAAAGTGAAAGGTATTCTATAATTTATACAAATAATATTTCCCTATAGAAAGCTTAGCTAGATCTGCAGAGTTTAAGTTTTAATAAAACAAATAATGGAATTATTAGAGACCTGAAAAGCATTTACCCTTCCCTACTTATTATCATTTACCCTTCCCTACTTATTATCATTTACCCTTCCCTACTTATCACCATTTACCCACTGCCGTTTGTTTTTCCTCAGGAATCCCAATGAATGAAAAAAATAACTGCTCTAGAAATAGAATTTAGACTTAAAAAAAATCCCGAGGCATCACTGATGGTAGATTTCTGCTTTATAAATATTTTAAGCGTGAGATTCACCGTTTGCTCTGACAAGGCAAAGCAGTAGTTTCCCGTTTATCAGTAATCTTCAAGATACTGTTGTCCTTACATTAATCTTAATTTTCTGCAGTGCATTTACAGAGAAACAAAAAGGAAAAGAAGAGTAATCTTGTTTTTTAGGATATCAAAATTAACATGAACTCAATATAGAGCTGGACTGAATTCACTCTGCTGAAATAGGTCAGGCTTAACCAGAATAGTTCCCAGAAAACATTAGATAGCACCAGGAGTTTTAGTGGCAGCCTGCACTACATTTAACCTCTTCTTTACAATGAAGATGTCGATCATCTCATGCTTCTAAATTCTGAAATGCATGCTTCTCTTCCAGATTTCATTGTTTCACCACTGCCTGTTCAGTTTTTTTCTCCACACCCGTTGACAGCAGTGAGCACTGCACGTTTGTGCTGCACCATGTCCCCCTCTGGCACTGCAGAGTAAATCTTAATCCCTGCTTCCTGCTGTAGTCTCTCCTAAAGAGGCAGGGTCAGGAACAAAAGAGCAGCGCTTCTCATAAAACTGCCCAAATATTAAAAGGGTTTAATCTTCTACTAGGGAAAGGCAGGGAGCCTCTCCACGCGCCTTACCTTCTACTGCACTTTGATCCTTCGTGCAAGTGACTAAAATTCAGCATGCCACATCCGCCACGTTTGAACACGCAAAAACCCCACCAGCTCCTTCAACACGACACGCAGGAGAAAGGATAGAGCCTTCTCTTGCTTGTTTAGGTTAATTGCTTTATTCTTTGTCTCTTGTTTAGACTCCACATAACGCTCAGCAGTGTCAAGATAGGTTTCTCCTTCTCAGAGCGAGTGCCTACATGAATATTAGCACCAAGAGATGTTTTTGTACAGAGCAATCCTTGTTCAAGTTGATCCTGTGTGGCCTGGGTGAGGAATTATTTGTGTGTCACAGAGCCCCGTGCAAACACAGGGAGAGATTCTGATCTGTATAAATGAAAGCAAGGAGGGAAAAGCAGGGAGCGCTGCGATGAAGGACGTGTACAAATGGCCATGCAAACCTTGATTAGAGACCCAGCTGTCTAACAGAGTATACAGTAAGGGAGCCTAAGGGGAAAGAATACAAGGGACAGGACAAACACGGAGTGATCCTTTCCCAACTCGACTCTCCCAGTTTCTGACACTTGATGATTTACAGACTTCTTGAGCAAGCAGCTTTTCAGAAGCACAAATCATAAGGGATGAGAATGGACCTCTAAAGATCATCTAATCCAGTCTCCCTGCCAGAGCAGGATCACCCAGACCAAGTCACACAGGAACACAGCCAGGCGGGTCTGGAACGTCCTCAGAGAAGGAGACTCCACAACCCCCCTGGGCAGCCTGGTCCAGTGCTCCAGGACCCTCCCTGTGAAGAAGCTCCTTCTGATATTGATATGGAACCTCCTATCTCACACCTACCTTCAAATAAATCGGTCCGTTTCTTTTTGTGACTTCCAGACACACTAATCAGAAATTACTTTGTGCTTTAATTGTACAGTATGAAAAAATATTTCTTGTTGCTTTCAAACATCCTGTCTCTTATTTTATCTGGGCAGCCCCTGGTCCTGGGTTATGAGAACCTGTGAGTGGTTCCCTGTTCACTTTTTCCCAGACATTCAGAACTCGGTACATCCTACTTCCCTTGGAAAACCCTTCAGCACCTGCTTCTCAACTTCTGAAGCAGGAAGAGGAATTCTTACAAGGAAAACCAACCTAAAGTCTTCCAGTGTTGCCTTTTGTCCAACCAAAGTGATCATTCTCTTCCACTGCAACTACAGCGGTACCAGAGCGAAGGACTCTGTTCCAGCAAACCAAACGCTATGAACAAGACGGCTGAAGAATGAGGCAGCAAGACAAAAATTATCTGCTGCACCTGCTTTAGGACCTATAAAATATTATTCAGTATTTATTTAGAAAATAGAGGTTACAGTGGGCAACCACTCTGGATTTGTTTTAAGCTCAGGCGTATGAGTGATGAGAGGAGACCAATTCCAACAACTTAGAGCTTTGAGCTGAGTCATTTTATACAGAGTTTGCTTGGGTTCTGGGTTTTACTGCCTGTACATTTTCCCTTCCAAGCATAACGGATGCTGTATTTTAATAGCAAATGAAGATTCTATCTCCTCAGATTTCACGTACTTTACTCTTTTTTCCACTTAACCTTTAACTTTCCCCTCGAAATGCATTCTCTTATCATGCTGCTACCTTCAGTAATGTCTTTAAGCTTTTCCTCATTTTAAGGCCAGGGATTAATCTGAGATTAATCTTGAGCTCATCTTACCCCTCGGCCACCATTCTTTTTCATGTTTCCCCCGAGGCTGACAGACACCACCAAATAAAACTCATTTCCTCCTTACCCTAAGGATGAGGAGAGGTAGCAGGCTCAACAGTCAGAGTTCACCCTTGTAGCAGCAAGAACACAGTTATAGCAGTCGCTTTCTACAAAAGGCACTTATTTATGGGAGTCTATTTCATCCAGCCTCTTTAACGACGGGAGAAAGAGAGTTTAACCAGACCTGGTTAAACCCCTACCGATTTAACACTCCCCCGGGTTAGTCATTACTTTAATTTCTCCAGGGTTGCGATAGCTTTCGTTTCTCTAGGGTTACAAACCCTCGAGACAAACTACCTGCTCCTCTGTGTACAGGCTTCCAGTAAACAGAGGTTACAGTTTAACGTCTGCCTGTAAATCCTGTTGAGAAAGAGTCACCCTGAACACGGGGGCAGCCAGGCAGCAAACCTGTGCAGTAGAAGGGGATGGCCCTCTCTTAATCAATGGTGTTATCCCCACCTACTGGCCAGGGGAAACGCTAGCTGGAGCACAGAACTGGTGAGATCCAGCCACTGCATCCACACGCTTCAAGCTGCTGAGGAAAGAACCACGATTTTGGAGAGGTTCGGTGTTTTTGTGTCTCTTTTATTCCAGGAATCCCAGGTCCTAAACAGAGAAAACTCCACAGTAAAAACGCCTCTTGGCATTTTATCCTCAAGATAAAATTGTGCACAATTTTACTTCAACTATTTCAGGCGTGGGGAGCTCCCGATTCCTCCCGATTCAAGAGCCTGCGTTACTATCAAGTTTCTCAGTTGTCTGAATCCAGAAGGTGAATGCTATTCCAAGCTGTTTTCTATTCCAAGCTGTTTTAGGTTGCAAGATTAGTATTAGCTTCTCGGATAGTTAGCAAATGAGTAGTAAACCTTTTCAAACCCTGCTCTCATGAGGTAGAACCACACAGCACACAAGTAAAACAATACTTTGAGTATTTGTAAAACACGGCTTTCTGTTGCTACCAGGAAAAAAGCAGTCACACATTTAATGCAGAAATAGTTAAAGATAAAGAAATAGCCTCCCTTTTTGCCCCAGACTGTGTTTTTCCAGCTTCCCCACCCTCAGAAGACGTTGGCCATCTGTGAAAGGTAATAAGGCACGGTAGTCACATTGGCAAAATGATAGGCAATGACATTGGAATAACCACACTGCTACTGAGCTTAGCATCTTGTATTGAAAGATAAGGAAAGCCACAGCTTTCCCCGGCCCTGCATGGGTCTCCTCACATCTCACATCAGAAAAGGTGCTGCAGAACCCTTTTCCGGAACTAAAAGCAAATTAAATGTATGGCTTCCAGGGCGCCAGCAGCGGTCAGACTCCCGAATGACGCTTCTGTGAAAGAGGAAAACTAATTCAAGTGTCAAAGAGGCACAAACTGGTTACGGTGCACAGGAAGAGCTGAAGCTAATGGAAGCCAGAAAGAAGTTTAACTTGAATGCCAAAAGGAGGCAAGGATGGAGGCAGCTTACGCCCTCCAGAACCAGGAGTATTTCCTGAACTGCATCTTTGAACGACGATTAAACAGCAGGTAATTTACTTGTCAATGTGAACACTTCAAGAGTTAATGAAATCTCCTCGAGAGCTGATGTGAGGTGGCAGCAGGAGGGACATTCGACTTTTTTATAATAGGTTGATGCCAGGCATAAGAGAAGAATAGATTTTAGGAAATCAGAGGTGTTTTAGTACAGAACAACCACTGAGCCCATCTGATGAACCTCTGAAGGGCCAATTAGCTCCATCCCAAGAACCACCTGAGAGCCTAACGATGTCTCAGCTATCAGCACCAACCTGGAAGGCAGCCTCTTTTGGTCTCAAACGTTTCCTGATGACAAAGTATACTGTCACCCAGGCACTGAACAGGGCTGCACACAGCAGCCCTATTCACTCCTATTTAACTCCGTTAAACAGTTACTCAGAATCTGGCCAGATGAATCTTACTATTTTTAACCAATATTGAGCCCACACCCCTGAATTCTCCTAAGATGTTCAGCTGTCCTGGGATTGCTTTGCTGAAGCGACACAGATATCTTCATGATAACAAAGAGAATGAGAAGGGGCTCTACCAGACAAGCTCAGATCCTTTTCACTGCTTCTAGGAAGATCAATGCATTTCTTAAAGAGATCATCAAGCCCCGTACAAGTCCGTGCAATTGGCTAAGTTAGCAAGGAAGAGCAGACTGAGTGACTACTGAGTGACTCAATAGCAAAGGCTGAGGCTTCTCCCCGCCAAAACAATAGTAAAATTCTTGAAAAGAATTACAGGGTGCCAAACACTTTGCATTATTTTTAATACCACCCTCATCGCACTTGTAAGACTCACTGAACGTGTGCACTCATATGGACACCAGCACAGCAAAAGTAAGGCCTCAGTTGAAGAGCCCAGGGCAGCTGCATGCCTAGCACATACCCACACATCAGAGGCATGAGGAAACCCACCTTGCTTTATTCTTTAACTCTCCCTTCCAACTGTGCAAGGTGTCTTAATCTCACACATGTACACCACACGTAAGACTGGAAGATGTAGATGCACAGAGACCAGACAATGCTCTGTGCTGGGGAATACCACCCTCTGACTCAGAACTTTGCACAGAAAATGCAGTGACGGACTACAGCCATGGCAGTACACACTCTGTGTTGATAACATCAGTCCAGAAGTCACTGTCTTTCAGATTTTGTACAGGATTCTCAGGGAAATCTTGTCAAGAAAGCCTGAACTTCTACCTGCAGTGGTATATTTTGCAAATAGCCTAGAGCTGCAAGCACAACANTAGCAAAGGCTGAGGCTTCTCCCCCCCAAAATAACCTAGAGCTGCAAGCACAACGCAAGTGACTGAGAGTTTAGATGGGCACTGCCCTAAGCCCCAGAAGATGAGCTGCTTTCCAAAGCAAGGCTCACCAGCACCAGTTGCTACCCTGTGCTTAAATAAGCTAATGAAACAACAATACCAGAACCCTGTGCTCAAAGTGCAGGGAGTTCTCCAATTTCTTGTTGCTATCCAACACAACTCCGAACCCTTTTGCTTGCATATCTAAGAGCAGATTTGATACCTCCTTCCTGCCAGAGCAGAGCACCGCAGTTGCTTGCAGGGCTCTCTACAGCACATCACCTTCCAAATGCAACGGCAGAGGCAGTTCCTTCAAGCACAACCAGTCACACTCTGAAGTGGCTGAAATAAAACTGTGATCCTTCCTGGATCTGTACAACAGTCGATTCCTTGAACTCCTTCCAGGGGATGGCTCTTTAACTGTGATAGCTGCAGATAACACTGCTGTTCCAGTGTTGGGGAGCAGTACTTCTGCTGGGGAAGATGAACAGTTCGCTGCCCAAAAATTCTCTACTGCAAGCATTAAGGAGTAGTGATTCAGACACCTCTTTAATAGATAGAAAAGGAGTGCAGAGTTTTTAAAGCTTGTGTGCATTAAGAATGTTACAGAAGCTTTTACAGAAGCATGGTGGCAAGAGTTCAGTTTGGACAAGCAAGATCAGACCTCCAGGTACTCCCTGGAACTGAGCTAACTGCCAGGCTAGCACAGTGACTCAATGCCAAAATGATTGTTAACAAGGTAAAGCAGCACTGTGCATGCGGTTCTGCGCTGGCTCTGGCACACAGCAGCTCCTGCTTCTGTTTGTTCCCATTTACTTGGGGTGAAATTAAGAAGATTAAAGCTGGTCCAGGAGGAGAGCAGTTTAAATGTGGCTGCTCTGCTCCATTACAAAGCGCCAAAGCTAATGCTGTTTCAGGGAAACACCAATGTGCTACTTACTTTCTCCATGCAGTGGCAGTCCAAAGCAGTGAAGAAAAAATTCTAAGCCTGAACCTTTGCTGAAAAGGGCAAAAAAAGCAAGCTGGGAACATTTGAGACTGGGGGGACAATCCATACGTGGGAAGACCCTGTCTTTGTAGTCAGGAGCAGCATGTGACATACCTGACCTGACTCACAGGTCCTTTCACAGCACTGGTATCTAACACCCCAGCAGTTCATCGTCCATACGCGTGAGTGCTTGAATTTCAGGAAAGCATTTCTATACATTTCTATAAATTAACATTTAAGAAGATGGCCACTGGACCAGTACAGACTTCAGGCACAGCTCAAAGTGTTAAACCACAGCGTCAACCCACACAGCTACTGCAAGTTGTGTCAAACAAATGGGTACCATGAACTTGGGGCTGATTTTGTGTTCCACTCATCCTGCATTTTTTCAAGAGCAAAATCTAAGTTTAGTCTTCAGTATGAGAGGAATTTATTACTTAAGGTCTGCCTTGTCTTGTAATAAAGGAAGAGAACAAGCCTACAGATCTCCTCAATGAGCACGTAGAGACTACTGAGACTTGAGAAACACCTCGGTCAACAACTGCAGTTTTAAAGTATTAACCTACATACAAACATCTTCAAAGTTAGAGTAGCAATAGCATCACTCACCCCAGTTAGAAACTGGATACTCTATGCTGATACTTGGTGTGCAAAACACCTGCAGTGCTTGTTGATTCTTCAGTCAGGCTACCAACCGTATGATTTATACTATTTGTTTTAAACAAAACACAGACTACTGTAACAGTACTGCTGGCTGCGAGCTCCTGTCGCACTTCCGCAGCTGGAACACCGCTCCCTACGTTATGAAACAAAACTGCATCAGAACACGAACAACATGAAATCAAGACACGAACAGTGTTAAAATGAATACCATTCAGTTTGTTCTACACATTTGGGTGAAAAACCTGTTCAAAAGAAGCAAATGCATCCAATCTGTAGGAGGCACAGAGTTCTGTATAAAAATAACACCTGGTATAGCTCATCCCTCGCACTTTTTCCACGAGATTCAAAGAACCACACACCACTGAACTTGTACACAAGCGTCTTGTGTTTCAATGTCGTTTATTGAGGAGTGAATGAGATACTGTCAGACATGCCAGAGAGACTTCACATTCAAGGGCTGGAAGCTGAACAGCTTTCCTCATTGAGTCACTGTACAAGTTGGTTTTGGGAATCTGAAAGTGTGATCAATGAGGTCTTCATGCTCGATGTTTGTCTTCAGTTCTTCATCTTCTGATCTACTAACTTGTCAGGCAGAAGGACACTTTCTACCCTACAAAGACTCACACTCCAATACAATTAACACTAGATGTAGAGAAACGTTTATCTGTTATAACATACATCTACTGCCGAAGGTCTTAAAGCTGTTTAATTCATTATGTCTAATGAGAAAATTCAACTTGTTTCCCTTTCACCATCGTATGGATGGCTTATACCGTTAGAAAAATACTCTTCAGTGCTATTGTAGGGTTTACAGAAAACTTCTTCCGTGGTGTGGGATAGAAACCGATGGCCTACACGCACTACAGTTCTGGTTTTACTCAAAAAAAGAAACAAAAGAAAGCTAAACAGGGTAAACATTTATTAATTTTCTTGCATTAAGGCCCTTCAAGCAGAAGTCAGGAGCTCCTGTATGGCTGCCTGTTGATCTGCAGTGAGCTGTGATATGCATTCTGCCCACAGTCCTCCAGACGTCTAGAAAACAAATGAGAAGTTGTCTTTATGCGGGTGGATCAGCTTCAGAGGCACATAACAAGCTTTACGTTTACAAAGCTTGGTCACTGAGCTCATTCTCACAGTACAGGTGCCAAAGAGAATGGCCTTACGTTTTCAGTTATACACAGAGCCCTCCAGAGCTCCACCTGAAACGCCACACAGAGGCAAACTCTGGTTAGACAGAGCAGCAGAGTAATTTATTTGAAACTCCCAGGAACTCCCCATAACTGAGTGGGCTGCACGACAAGCAATGCTCTCAGATTAACTACAGCCTAAACAATGTGCACTGAAGTAAAAAGACTAACATTCAGAAAAACCCTGAACCGTATCATGTAAGAGTTGTCTTTTGGGCATTGGTGCCCCTTCAGAGGAAGGGAGCACCAGGAGTGCAACATGATGTGCTAAATACACCATGTGTAGATGTACACAAGTCTGCTGCCTGACGCTGCAGTGAAAGGAGCAGTAAATTACTCCCAAACTCCTTCCCAGAGAGAAAAGAACACAAAGCATCCATGTGGGCAGGTGTAACCACATCCCTTCCTGGCCCTCAGTATTTCTCATCTGTACTGCCACAGCCCTTGGCTGAGGAAGTCGTTCCAGTGGTACCAGAAAACACTGAAAACGAGCCAAGGATGGGTAGAAGTGTCTGTTTACTTAACACAAGTTGGTAGCAACTGGCACCCTTTGTTTAGATGGGCAATAGGCTCCACCTGAAACGCCAGTGGCCAGCTGAAAGCCTTGGAATTGACATTTAAAGCCTTGGAATTGATATTTACAAATGCTTGAAATAAATTTGGATGATTGTCCTAGGTGTTTTGGTATATTTTACGTTCAGATACATCACATCCTTTTCCTCACACACATTAATGAAATAAAAACATTCACAGAATTCAGAAGGCATTGGAAAAGGAGTTTGGATTTCTGCTTTTAGTTTTAAAGTCTGCACACTGCTGAAATAAGTGTGCTCTTCCAGCTTTCCTGACACATCAGATACTCTACACAAGCATGAGGAAAACAGTTTCATTCCATCTATGACCACAACGTGGTTCATGTCAGATGTTGGCAGGGAAACAGCTTGCTGAGATCATTTAAAAGAAGAAGTCTTTCTGCTGAGGCAGAAAGCACCAGGCAGCCTGTTAGCCTTTAAAGCTCCTGAGACAGTATAAACCATTTATGGTGCTTTACTCAAGTCAAAGTACTGTGTGTGGAGAGAGGCCTGGTGACAGTAGGCTAAAACTGGAGGACTTAAAAACCCAACAAAATATGGTCTTTAAGGTTTTTCTCCCCACAGCCTGAAGATAAATCATGTAACCAATGCAGGCATCTTGTTTACATACACAAATTCTTTGCTATACATGACTAGTCCATGCATGTGATGTGCCTCATTAGCCTGGAGCATTTAAGACAAGGTGAAAAACACATTCTCTTTTCTATAGCACAAATAAGTTCCATACCTGTACTGCAACTACTAGCAGCAAGGATCCTCCTGTCAGTCAAAACCTAGAACAGCCACTTATACCGCCTTTCACTTTGAAAGCGCTGTTATGCTTTCTGAAGTTCTAAAAAGTCATTTTCTACACCAGACGTAACACAACTCACTGATATTTCATTCTGGAAAGTATTTTCTAGTATGAGCATATTCCTAGAAGTCTTGAAGCCACGTTCTGTCAAAGCATGTCAGGCAGAACAAACAGCAGCTGAATTGCTGCTGCTCCAAATCCTCTCCATCTTTGTCTAGACTCTCCAGATACGTTACATCATTAGGTGCTGCAACTAGCATGTACATCCAACTGTGACATCTGCTGCTGGATCAGATCTGCCCCATGACTACCACCACTTGAAACACTGTAGAGGTGCAGCTTAAATACTTGGACAACCTCAGCACTCAGCACTGTAAGAGCTCAGAGCACAAAGGAAGTGAAGTACCTGCCCACCAGCTGCCTATATTCGCACTGGATTAAAGATGGCAGTAGTAAAATTACTTGTGGTGTCCTCCTGTTCTTTAGCAAAGATCCCAAGCCTCCACTGTATTATTAATTCTCTATCATTAAGCCACTGCAGAGTGCTTCTGGAATCCTTACACAAACTACACAGCCACATCCTAATTGCACAGCAGCACAGAGCATCTTAAAAATAAGCTTCTGAAGTTTATCAGGAGACAGAGACTTCACTGAAGTGCAAATGCTACCTAGTTCCTGGTTCAAGGGATGTCCAAGGACCATCCTGGTCACTCTCTAATGACACAAGGCTCTCAAACTTCAACAGCTGGATTACTTCTGAAAGTAGAGTCTAAATGCTCTCTTTATAACCTAATTAATATCTCGTTACCTGGACTTGACGAACAACATTAGCCAGCCGCTTGGTGCATGGATCCTGGTGTTTAATTGCTTCGTGGATTTCACCATCCGCAATGATACCAAATATTCTTGGAAGGTTAGAGTTGTTGGGACCAAGGACGACTGGGTTGTTGCTGTTACAGGAAAGATTCATTACAAAGAAATTAACATCGCTTGCTAATGCAAGCACTTCACACGTAAGTTGAATAATTCTGAATTACTCTAAAGCTGCTCATTTAAGTTTCACTCAGCTGAAAAGTATGCACAGCTTTGTTGCCTGCTGACAATGTTCTCTTCCTGTTAATACTTAACCAGCTGATTCTTCAATCAGCCTACACCTTTATCATGAAGTTCTGAGCTTTACAGAATGGTTGGGCCCCATGCAGATGGAACTGTAAACCAGTGTGATGGAAAAACTCGGCCTAAAAGGGCTTATTCTTCTCTGTCTGAACTGCAAGGGGAAGGAGGGTGTGTTACTGGCTCCAGGAGCACCACAGATTTCAGCTCTGCCAGCACTCTGACACAGCAAGTAAGCAGCTCTCTGCTCCCAGCACTTGGCAGAAAAAAAGTGAGCACAAGTACTGGCAAACAGGGATCTGGGGGGAAAACATGATCTGCTTCCAGCCCTGCCACTTCCCACTGCTGGAATGCAGAAGCTGTAAGTGTGGGACTGACAGAGCTCGAGAGAAGTAGCTCCAGAGCAGCTCAGCTACCTGCACAGGCTGGGTACAGAAGTGTGCTAGTACTGTAAAGCCTGATTTCTATGTCTGAAGACTAAGTTTTATTCCTCCATTGATCTATGGGAAGGATGGTAACTCTAACAAGCAAGCTGTGGAAAACAAAATGCTTTCAATAAATCTTACCATTACAGACTTGGTAAGGGAGATAGAATACAGAAAGTGTTCTAGTTCAGTGCTATCTCATACTTGTTTTGCTAATAAAAGCTTTGGGAAACAACAAGGTGCAAAGCTACTTGAAAAGGTTATGACAAGAAGTCCGTGAGGGCATGTGTGCTGCTCTTAAGTAAAAAGAGCTGACTGGTAATTAAAGCTGATATGTAAGCAGAGTATCAAAAATCTCCCTGAAATCTTACAAACACATTTCATACAGACAGCAGCAAGGGTAACAACACTGATTAAAAACAGCCAAACCTGCAACATAAGCAGCACCATGAAGGGCTCGGTTCTGACACTCCACATTATCTTCTTTAAAGTGCACACAGATCAACTTTGCATTTCTCAGTTTTGGAAAATGCAAGGAAACATTGAGAGAACAGGTTTACTTTATGCACAACACCAAGACTTTGCTTTACCTCTCAATTAAGTCACAGAGATAATTGAAAGTATGAACAGCTTCTTCTTTGTCTTCATGGAGTGGAAGCCAGGATAACCAGTGTGGCAAGACTTCTTCAACATTTACACAGTCAGGCTTGAATTTCATGATCTTCCCTACTGCTGAAATGCAGTTCTCTGTTGCGTTGACATTCTCTTTGGTTTTGGCATCTGGTGACTGAATAACTCCCACCAGCAATGGAAGCGCCTCTAAATGTTAACAACAAGAATAAACTTCAATGCTATGTTTTGACAACATCAAAAGACTACCATTTTATAATAAAAACCATAAGCACCTAAGTATATCAGATTCCATAAAGTAAGATGATGAAAAAGCACTGATACAGGAACGCTCACGTTAATTTGGACTGTAGTGCACATCTACAGCGCACGTCTGCCGCACAATCACACAATTGTTTAGGTTTGAAAAGACCTTCAAGATCACCGAGTCCAACCACTAACCCAACTGTACCAAGACCACCACTAAACCATGTCCCCAAGCCCCACATCTACATGACTTTTAAACACATCCAGGGATGGTGATTCAATCACCTCCCATCAGCAGCCTGTCCCAAGGACTGATGTGCTCCAGACCCTTCACCAGCCTTGCTCCATGCATCTCTATTAAAAACATATCTAATTAAATATATTACCTTCCACCACTAATAGGTGCACTAAGACAAGCTCACAGAAGCAATCTCCTGTGAGAAATCCACCTGGCAATGGCTGAGGTAGTAAAAATCAAGCATGAATGAGAAATGCCAGTTTCCTGGCTGCATTAATAGAAATTACATGTTTTGATAGTCATGCAGGCAACCCATATGCCAGCTTTTAAATGAAGAGTGACATTTTAGCTACCAGTGTCCATGCAGACCTCAGACAGCTCTACATGCATGCAGGAACAATTGTCCTTGTGCTATCCTGCTAAAAATATAACACCAAAGCCACAGAATTCTGTATCAGCATAGAAAGCAGAGTGTGGAACTGTGCAGAAAGCACACTTCAAAATAACTAACAACTGAGGAAGAGGGGGTATCTTGCACTACTTTATTCTGATGACCAACCAGTAGCTCTACAGAAAAGGTATGACACCTGCTATGTTAACTCCACTGAATTAGATTTCTGAAGAATCTAGCAGCTCTAGAGAAATACAATAAACCCTAAGCTAGGTGAGGATACCTTTGTGAGGCTGATGAACATTTACAGAACTGCAGAAACACTTACCAGAGCCACTAAGCTGTGTACTGAATACAAGATGAAGATACTGGACTTGGCTGCAGAACAGCCTTTGTTTCATGGAAATCTACAATGTCCAGGCAAACCAAGTCTTTTTTTTGTACTCAGGCATTTGTGAATGTTTAACCAAGCTTCATTTGTGTTTTTGATGACTCTAATTCTGTGTGTCCTTGTACCAATAAGATCGGGAAGGATTAGGAAGGCAAAGTGAATCAATATAGGCTCCTCCCTACTTAGCACACAAATTTTCTTGCCTAGAAAACAGATGTTTTCTCACATAGATCACTGAACCATAATCAGAGTGGTAGGAGTTGGAAGGGACCTCTGGAGATCACCTAGGAGATGCTCCATCTAACTGATCATCTTAATGGGTCTGCACTGCACTCTCTCCCGTAGCACCCTCCCCCTCTTTAATTCAGATACTTCACTAGTCATCACCACTCTGCCACACAGTTATGCTGGTGGCCTGTTTCACTGCTAAAGGGAGAGGTCTTCTTAACCAAAAAGGTATTTTTAGGTCCCCTGCCCCGGCTCAGAATCACAAATTCAAATAGCTTTACCAGACACATGTACCCACCTGTGCAAAAGGGACGGTAGTTGTCCCCACCAAATTGTGCCATAACTCCAACACCGTAAGCAGCTGCTTGCCTGACTTCTGGACTGTTGTCACATATTGACTGTAGCATTGGCCTCAGGAAGTATTCAGCATACTTGAACGAGGAGGGGCTGCAGTGTTCTACAATATCGTCGAAAATGCATAGTCCCCATTGCCTGTCTGGCCACGGCCTGTGTGGGCACTGCATCAAAAGCAGGTCATATTTAAGCCACCTTAAAACCCGCAGATTTTGTCCAGTCAATTACACCAGCAGAATACTCATAGGAACAGTGGTCTAGTGGTTCTGTGAAAAGCCTTCCTGGATTTAATTCAATCCCACAACACAACAGTTTACTGCAGTGATACTTAGAGCATTATCATAAACAAAACCCAGGTGACTATCTGAGCTAAACAAAAGAATGAAGATTTGAGGCTAAATATCTTCTGTTTCATGCTTTGTTACCCACTTCTATCTGCATTTTCCCCCAACAGTCTGGGACATTTTTTGGCCCACCTTCTTGAAATGCATTTCAGAGTATCTCACACACTCTGGCAAACTGAATCTCTCCAAAGAGTTGGGTGTTCAAAGACCCAGGATCATTGACACACATTAGAACACCAGTGCAGCTGCTCAAAAAGCTTAGGGTAACAACTTCAAACCTGATCCAGAACTACCTCTATGCTGCAGAATAACCGCCACATTCTAGCTACCAAGTTTTCTAAAACTCCAGCATAGAACTATTAACACATTAGAAAAAAAAATCATCTGAAGTCAATTACAAGTTGGTAAGGTACTTACAATTAGGTTGACAATTAGTGGAAGTAGCCTTTCAAACCACGGTAGTACCTTCTCCTTGTAACTGCTGAATATTGAGTGCAAAATATCCGATACTTTAGTCAAAATATAAACGTCACTGTCATCCTGGCAGGAAAACACAGTTCACATTATAACTAACGATACTTAAAGCAGGGGAATTCACATGAAATGCTAAGGTCTCTAAAATAATGCAATAGTCTAGTTATTTCATTTCACAAAGCCAATCTTTAAGCCTGCTAGTTCTCTACTCTTGGTTCAAACGCAGAATGACAGAACCATAGGATGGTTTTAGTCTAACCATCCAAACGTTACTCATCACCACAACTTAATTCTGTCCGCATGACAAGTAGCATTCTGGTCCTCTGCTAGTTTCACAAAGCAACACACAAAAGCCTTCCCTGCAGTTGTTAAAAAAACAATCAGCAAGGTCAAGTAAGTACCTACAATGCCTCATGACTCTGCAGCAGAGTCTAGATACAGCTTTTCTGAATTGTCTCTCACTACCAACCGAGTGACACATAAGAAATGCTAACAGCCCAACTCACTATCTACGACAATGACCACCACACATTGCAAATAAGGGAGGAAAGAAAAAAATAATCAGGAAAGGATTGTGGTTCAGAACTTCAGAATTTCAGGGGGTTTTAATCTCCAGCAGTATGTAGGCACCAGAAATCTACTGCTTTGAATACCAGCTGAATGCTCCTTAGAACAGGGCTCAAAAAGGGCATTCTTATTTAAGTAATTACATATGGATCCATGATCCACTAAGATACATTCTTGAGTCTGAGACAGGTTAAACTCATGCAAACAAGCTTCACAATTCAACTTTACACCTACAGCATGTGGCAGAATTTCTAGTTCTTAAATTTACTGAGTATGCTTTACATCTGTTAAAAGCACTGACATAGTTTTCCTTTCACTAGAACTATCATACATTCAAGAGTCATCTCCACTGCAAATTAAAATGTCATTCCAGCACCTTAGCTAATAAGTAGGCACTGGTGTTCTAATAAGCAAACACATTATTCTGGTTATTCATCCTGCTGTTCTCCTTTGATACTATTTCAATTCTTTTTGAGACAGGCTGCTAACCTGACATGCCAAGGATCTAGGTATAAGAGATATGCTCAATATTAAGAGCCACCTAATCACAAAGAAAAATCAAGTCAGCAGGACTAGGCCTTTAATCTATGAATTGCTGGAGAGGATGAAGAAAATGAAGAGCTCTACTCTGAACTTCTTCCTCTAGTACCGAAAGAGGAAGCTTCCAGATTTTAAGCTATACATGTAAGTGTGACCCATTTCTTATTAGGCATGCTGAAGGAATACGGTAACAGCACATTCTTCCAGAAAGAAAATCATTCTGATCATGCACGATGCTTTAACAAAGTAGCATAAACACATCCAAGTAAGCATTTCAACCTATTACTTCATGTGTGCAAAAAAACTTATCAACTCACTTCATCTTGTAAAGACTCCTCAACTTGTTCATCATAGTCTTCGTCTTGTCTTTTCACTAAATTGTAAGAACATATTAAACAATTAGATTGCTATAAGTGCATGAGAAAGAGAAAGTAATGCAGAAAGAAGTTCAGAAAACAGGAAACAGAGAAAATACCTGTCACGTCTTCACCTGNGAGAAAGAGAAAGTAATGCAGAAAAGTTCAGAAAACAGGAAACAGCAGGTGAAGATGCGACAGGTATTTTCTCTAAGAGCTTTCACAGAAAAAGCATAACAGAGCTCAGTTTTAGGAACATGTAAAATATGAAACGAAAATCAACACACCAGCTTGTACACAAGGACAAGAAACAAACATAAATTACCATTTATTGCTTTAGAGGAAGCTGTAAAGGGTTCACATAAAAACCCACAAATGACACCATCACAGACATGCAGTGTTTTCAAATAAATCTAACTTTTGACCCAACTACAGTATTTCTGCAAACTACGCCATCTTGATCAACCTACAGCTTACAAATAACTCATCAGTTCTCTTGTTCCAAAGCCCAATTACCTTAAATATGCAAGTTAAAGAAATTTGAACTAAGCTTTTATGTGCATGCGTTCAGAAATTATGACTTCTGCTTTAGAGAATAGCCATTACATGCTAACAGGAATGTGTGTGAACTTACCCTGTCGTAATTCTTGATTTTTAAAGTGCTCTTCTAGTTTTCCTTTCAATATCCCTCCAAGCTCTTCAAAGTGTTCGTTGTTAAGGCATCCATCTCCCATTACCTCAATGCACTAGTGAAATCAAAGTTAGTTTTTCAGCTATGTTAGCAGTCTCAGGGAAACTTCAGTGTACAGAATTACAACAGATGCCCTGCTTCAAAGCGATCACTAGCAAGACTACTACTGGAACATTACTAATGTAAACAATGCTCAAAATCTAAAAGTAAAGCAGAGTGTCCACTGCACATTTCACACATATAAGCATCAGCAGCTTGTGGTTAAAATTAACCAGTCTTTGGTTATGCTGGAACTTGCAAAAAGTAGTAAACCATTTTCCCCGTCAGCTGTAACATCTATAGCCAACCCAAAAGTTCAGGTAGAGGAAGATGTGCCCTTCTTCAGCCATTTAGATAAATGTCAAGCAGTTTCACATAAAAAGCTTTGAGTTTGCAAGGAAGAGAGTTACCTTTGCAAAAGAATGCATTATTTCTGAAAGCACATCTGAATCCGGTTCTGTCCCAATGGCTTTGATGAGTGCATCACACATGAAGTGCCACATCTGTGTGAGGTATTCTGGCCCACGAACTCTAGCACATTCAAGAAGGAGGGGCATGGACTCTGCTGCCGCCACTCGAACACGTTTCAGTGTTAAGGAAATTTAAAAAAAAATGAAGGCCAATATAAAGCACTTACAATTTAAACACCCAAAGCAGCTGTTTTCTACCTGAAACTGATTTAATCACAATCCAGTGCACTTGATTTCTTAGATACAGATCAGGATCACAAGAAAACTAAAACTACTTGCTATTTCAAAAAATTTTTCAAGCCTGCTTCACACTATGACAGAAAAGCTGTATTTTCTCTTTGCTTTATTGGAATAAATGTCACTTTCTCTACTGTTTGCCTTTAAAGCTGTAGGCATGCGTCTTCAGAAAGAAACTAGGGGAAGTATCCGTAGGACACAGCACCTAAAATAGTGTACACCATTCTCAGAAACAATTTCTGCTATAAAGCAACAAGTATTTTAACACTAACACTCCCAATTAACTTAAGGAAATGGTAAACATGACTGACTCTTTCAAATTAAGTTTCCATTTCCACAATAGAATTTAACAGGATATCATCATGGAAATAGAATTTTAACAACGGAACCATGAGCTTTACGACTTGCTCGGTATATTCCACAAATCCTTCTTTAAGCTCTTTTGCATAGCAAACCTGAAAGACAAAGCATGGAAATGCCACCTTTAGAAGAACATACTTTTACTAGTAGTTTTCAACTATGTAATTGTGAGGAATTTTAACCTTAATTTATTTTTAAAAAACATCCAATAATCCCTTTACTTACTCTTTACCTACTCCCTCTGCTATGCTATTGAGAAATTCTGATAGCAGCAGGAGTTCTCACTCTCAGTATACACAGGTATTTTCCAAACCAAACTCAAACATTCACACTTGCAAAAAGGAATTACTCTCACATCTAAGTTTTGCTAACAAAAGGAAAACTATCTGTTCATTTTAAACACTGAAGCTTCAAACTCAAGAAGCTCCTTTTTATATCAAGTATGCAACACAATGAGGTGTCAGAAATCCAAACCACCACCCAAAAAACCCATAAATATTTTGTTTGATAATATAAAAGAATTTTCTTTATTAATTTTGTTTTCATATAACTTTTTCAGCAATACATAGATCCCTAAAACTGTCCTCTTGCTCACCAGCATCTGGCATGCAGTTGCTTTCTCTTCAAGGCCTGCAGTTTTAATTCCAAAACTTTGCTGGTCTCCTAGGTTTACAAATTCCCAACCATCATCATCACTCATGTTCTCCATATCTTGTGCTGTTGTATAAAAGGGGAAAAAAATTAAAACCTGAAAATGCTACCAAATAATTTCAGCACTTTTCTCAAAGAAAACATTATCTTAAACCTACTGTCTAAAAGAGCTACTTCTGGCTTAATAGATGCAGTCTTCATTAAAGGTCCCATGACAACAGGAAGGTATTGCTGAAATTCCTTTCCAAGAATTTTACACATTCGAGCCCATGCAGATATCATGTAAGAAATCTGAAAGAGTCAGAAATTTCACGTTCCACGTTACTTTTGTGCTTTCCTTTTAAGCATGCATTAAAAAACATTATGCAGTAAGATTGTAAAGAATGTTGTCAGTACATAAAAGTTATCTTTGAAATAACTCAGACACATAATCCATACAAAAAAAATCATCTTCAAAAGATCTGTCCCAAATCCTTATCTGGAACAATGCATTGGCACTACCTCTGATCAGAGCTGCTATACTGTCACTTAACATGTGTAAAGATGTACTCAGTCATGATTGTCTTGAAAGTTATTTGAGATTAATGATTTCCTGAATTGAAATTATACCACCGAGTCACATTCCTGAAAACAGCAAACAGAGCACAAGAGTGCAATACTGTTTTCACAGGAGTATTTGTTTTCAGACACATGAGTCAAAATAGCCCTCCACTCATGAGAACAGCTGTGTGACAAGTCCTGCTGAGCTATTTATAAGAAGGTGGCAGTAAGGTAATAGGTCATATAATGCCAAATGAATAATAAATTCAGTAGGATTACACACAGTGAAATTTCTTCAGTAAATACAGGTTATGGAATCCTCATTTCCTAAGCCTCTGAAAGTTTCTGAGGCCATCTTAAGACAGAAAAGCCACAGGTACAAAGAACTTTAATACTAACCAAGGACCAATGCTATTAAGAGAATTTTAACGTACCTGTGGATCGTCATCTTCTAAATCACTGAAGTCTGTCTGTGTCTTCAGTAACAGCTGCATTACATCAGACGCATCCTGCATAAACTACATAGGGAAAACACTTATGTTTCTAAAGCAGAAGGCAATTTAAGCACACCACATAAATAGTATCACCCACAATACCAATTCTAACTTCCCTCACTACCATTCTTACTATTTTGACTCTTTCACAGAACCAGGATAAAAGCTGACAGCATGAGCTACTTACTCACGAGCTAATAATGTTTTGGGTCACATCAGATGTCCCAATGGTGGTTACACCTACCCTCTTCTCACTCCTCATGTCCTCAGTGGACCAGGAAGAATTAGTTAACACTAGTAATGTTTAAAATCTGTTTAAAATTTAGTTGCACAAATGGTTAAGTTTACTCATTAGTCCTTCCAAATCAAAGGAAAGGACTGGTAATTTTGCAGAGGTGGGAGTCTTTATTTCCACACTGCGTGCATCACATTTTCCTTTGAAGTGTGATTTTGTTTCTTCACTTAATAAAATGAAGATCTGTAAACCTTAATGTGAACTTTCTATTAGAATATTGCTTAATATTCTCAGTCTTTCACAGTTCTTTTTAAATACTTTTACAGAGATATGTTGTAAACACCTTGCTGAAAAACCCAACCCAGCTCAAGCCTCAACTACTACTACTACATGAACACTTAAACTTTATCAGGCATTTACATGCCAAAAGCTCTCAGGTTTCCTTTGAACTGCATACATTTTACTCATCATTTTGACACTATCAAAATGAGGTGCTCTAGCATTTCTTTCAAGAAAAACAAAAAAAGAATAAATGTTTGGCTTCACTACTGTTCAGTGACAAGAAAAGCTGCAATATTTTATTTAGATTAAGTGCACAGTGAAATCTAAAACAGCAAGTTAGTCACTTCAGAAAAGAAACATCAACAGGTATTATTTAACAATCAACAGATATATATTTAATGAGTACTAATGCAATGTTAACATTGCAAGCAAAAAAACCCTTCCAATATGTTTAGAGCATTGGATCAGAGACCTAAGCTCACCTTTTCTTTACCAACAGCAAGGCCAATTAAGCTGATGCATTCAATAGTCTTTCCTCGTAGAAGTCTTAGTTCCTTCTGGACAGCATTCTCAACAATGTGTTTTAAAGAGGGCATAAATAAATCATAGTAGGGAACAAACTTCTCCTCTGCTGTATCTGCTACTGATGCAATTGAAGTCACAACTTGCTCCAAAACTAGCTTAGTGCCTTTCTGTATCAGCTTGGAAAGAAGAATAAAGTGTCATTTCTAAACCACTTATTTTACTTAAAAAGCATGCCAAGTGTAAAAATCTAGTCTTGTTTGTATCTTAACTCTTGTCAGTGTAGTCCAACACCAGCAGATACACATACAGGCTTATTTCAGAGGTCTTAGTTCATACACACACACACCCACCCCATATACTGTGCACACATGACAACTGACCCCCTCCACAAAACTACTTATTCAGTCTATTGTACCTCCTGCAATTTGATCACCATAGTGGAATGAAGATGCTTCACTAGATTATCCAAATATGGAATAAGCAGTGATTTAGGACAATCTTCAGTAAAGTTTATGAGCGCTGCAGCTGCATGGGCTTGAACACGCTGGTTGCCCTGATCCTCCATGGTTTGCAAAAGAGCTGCTATCACCTGAAAAAAACGTTTATTTTGAGAAGAGCACATTTCCTAAAGGAACACAGATTTAGCACCTTTTAATTTATTTTACTACTTGCCTTCTCATGAAACTTCTTTTGAAAACCAGGAGCAAAGTCAGTCGCCATTTGTCCGATAGCATTACATGCAGCGTATCTTACTCTTGGATGCTGAAAAAGTATTTCCCACAAGTAGTTAACAAGTAGTCATGAAAGCACAAACACTCTGAAATAATCGAGTATTACACTTACAGGATCCTGAAGGAATAGCAAAACAAAATTAACTATCTCATTTAATATTCCCTCCATCTGTTGGTGGCAACCTTCTCCAATTGCTGAGAGTGCCATCAGGCCTGCATGCCTGTATTTCCAGTCAGCTGCAGAAGAGTAAAAATGAAAATGTGTTACTTGTTTCAGAAACTAAAAAGCATGACAAAGACACATCACCTTTCAGAGGACAATACAAGGAAGAAGTGAAGAATAGGAGAGGGAAGGGACATCGTTGCACCTGTGTTATTTGTTAACTGCTTCTCACTTTTACTCATGCATACCTGCAGAGATGCACTAAAACTTCCAGCATCTAATCCAGGCCAAATCCAGACCTAGAAAGAATAACTCCTAACTGCTTATATAAGCACTTAGTGTTAACCTGGAAACTGTATTTTAATTAAATTAACCAGTAACACAGAACAATTTCTTTTTCCACGTCCACATTTTAATGGAAACAAAATAGCCTATATGCTCCTCTTTAGGTAAGGAAGGGGGAAAAGATCAAGTGAATCAAACATTACCACCCCAAAACTGTTTGAGAGTAGTAGCATTCCATTTAAGGAAAAGAAACACGAGAAAGTCCAGTTTCTTTAAATTTAAATAAAATATTTCTGTGCTAGAAACCATGGGGATTACAGAATAGAAAACTGGAAGAACAAGCAGGTTTATCAAACTATCTGTGGGAAGGACATGTAATAGAACTTCTTCCCCAAAGTAATGCAAGAATTCATTCTTGCTGTTAATGTACTAAACTCCTGCAATGAAGGGTAACTGTTTGGAGCACTGGAATCCCTACGCTCATGCTTTTGTTTGATCACAATCAGATGAGTATCATTTTGACAGAAGTACAGTAAAGAAAAAGTTTACTTTGCACTATTTAAGTTCATTGAATGTTCTTAGTTAAGCCTGCACATCTTGTTACTCTAATTGTATTACTGTATGCATTCCAGACTTGGAGCTGGTGACACTACAAAATGAAATGCAATTCTATTTTGACTACCCGGCTATCCAATCCAAATCCACAAGTTTATAAATTATTATTTCCATAAACATTTGTGAGAAAAGCAGGCATAGAGAGGATTTGTGAGAAAAGGGACAGGAGAAAGTTTCATTTCTGAGGGTACTGATGTGTTCATATGTTTTCTTTTGTTCCAACTCCTTACTAGTGAGAGGATCTGAATCAAACAGTACTGATTTTCACTTTTCCAAACTGCATTTATTATGGAAAGCTCTGACCCACCAGAAAGAAAGCAGCAGGCATCAAATGCATGATTTGTCCTCTACACAGAAGGCTTACAGCCATTAGACTCCACTCCCTTCTGTGACTACTACAGCAGTAGGCATCTGCAAGCCTTGAAGCTATTAACACTGCAAGTCAGGTTAATTCACTCTCCTAAAAGCTCTCTTTACAAAAACTCGATTCCAAGCAGGCTTTACAAGTGTTCACCTCTACTGCTCCAGGTTCAGTATGGTCAGTCTGTTTTGGAATGGGTTTCAAATCTTGAAAAGCAGAAAAGTATTCAGAACTTTCACCTTATTTTCTACTTGAAAGGCTCAAAGCATGTCAAGTGAAAGGGCACGCAGCTTAAGTACAGGTTTTTCAGAATAATTGCTTAAGCAAGTACCACAGGTGTTTCAAGAGGAAAAGCAGCATACGGACCAACCGCGTGGAAGCTCCTAATTTAACAAATACTAAAGCTCCTGCACCAACTCAGCCAACCTATGCGTTTGTATTTTGGTCCATGACAGGAGATAAAAACCAAAACAAGTTTCCCCTCTATGTGGTAGTGCAACAGAATTTCATTTAAACGCTGCACTTCTGAAGCAGCAAAAAAATTGAGGTACAGAACAACAGGTGTCAGTCAAAGCACACTAAAAGGTACTGTTAAGAACTGTGGTTATAAGTTCTCTATGTTTAACAAGCTAGTCTAAGAAAGACCATACATTTCCAAGTATTTACTGTATTTGAAATCAAAAGTTGATAAAGAAATCTATCAGGTAGGTAAACACAAACATTTAAGGAGGTATCCAAGTTCCTAGAAAGGACACAGTTGTAAAAAGAAAATCAAGTTACTTACGATTCTGAAGCATTTGCATAATGTGTTCTTTAATCATTGGTAAGACGAGTTTTCCTCCAAGGCCACAAGCCATTCTGTCCAGTGCACTCTCACCAGCAACTGCATTGCTAAGTAGCAATTACAAAAATATCAGTGGCTTAATATCTACAATCAAACCCAGCAGAATTTTCTAACATTTACACACACCTACGAAGTTGAAATTAAATTCGCAACTACTTAAGCAATAGCACTGCCCATTGGCTTTTGGTCACGAGAACACAAGCTGGTTCAGACTTGCTAGGAATCAGGTGAGCCAGCAGAACTTCAAGCTTTGGCACCTAAGAGACCTTTATTGCATGACAGCAGTACCAGTATTCTAGCAGTAACATGTTCTCTTGCCAATGACTCAGGCAGAAAACATACAGTCCAGGTCAGGTCTGCTACTTCCAGAACTGAGAATACCAAGCATTATCTGTGTAAAGTCACATGTTCCACCTAATAAAACTACTCCCTCCAGAAAAGCAAGAAAGCTTCCAGGACACAGATAACTGCTGTTACAGTCTAGGTATTGCTAGCACTGTAACAACTCAAGACTATTACAGTCCATCCTAGACAGCCATGCTGATGGAAAAGCTGAGTAATAGTTTAGGCAGGGATGAAACCTCCTCTGCTTGCAACTATCCACTGTGTCAGAAACAGGTCTTCAAAACTATTGCGTATGAAATGTGGAGTCTCATTATAAACTACAGAGTCTAGAAAAACCACCATATGCCTCCCTGTAACGTTTGCAATGACTTTGACAGGAAAAGAGGAAACTGGATTAATGTTTTCCTCCTTTAGAATTTCACTACTCTATGAAATCAGAGCAATAGAAAACCTGGAAACACTAAAGTATTCCCTGCTGCTTTTGTGTAGGCTGACTCACATCCCTCTTAGTCAGATCTGAACACACCCTAGCTAGGCTACAGCCTGATGATCGTTAGTCTGTTTCTTGGACCACACAGAGATTCCAATCCTCTTACAAAGCTTCAAAGACTCAAGCACCAGACAAGGTTAGTATGCATGCGCGTCACCTAATCAACCACTGCACCAGGGTGAGCTTCAGTGGTGGCAATCATACAGCAATACAAGCAAACCTTCACACCACACACACTGGTCACCAGAGACCTGCTGACGCCCAGTATTTTAGGTCTGAACCACAAGCTCTCCTATTACTTCAAGGGCCAAAAGAGCCCTATTTGCCCTTTAGGCTAAGGTTGCCAAGAGCTCGTTTTCTGATCCTTGCAACTCATAACAAAAAGGAAACTGTACACTCTAATCTACAGGCAGCTAACATGTTCATGAGAATGAAGTTACTCTGCTAATAAATTTGCATGCCTCAAGTGGATGATTCAGTGTCCTTACTAAGCAGCCTAAAGCAGGCCATCTGAATGAGCTTCCACCCTGAAAGGCTTGCTAAGTATTTAAACTAACATTTTATTTCCCCATGGAATTTAGATGAATGACAAGATTCACATATCTGACAAACTTGAATGCACTGGTGTTTGACAGTCCTACCTGTATGGCAAATTTTGTAAGCTGAGGAAACAAAACAGGTTAAAAGGGTCTGGTCTGTCATGCAAGAAGAGGAAGAAAGGACAACTTCAATTCTCTAAGCACAGAATCTTACCCAGTCAGGAAGAATGAAAGTATTCCAACTCAAACAATTATTAAACAGCTTCTTCCATATATTCCTACGCATCACTTTTGCAAGTGTCTTTACATGCCTGGGGGCTAGAAGTAGCCATCTATTTACCTCTATAGAGAATAGCATATCTTTTCTTGTCTATCTTCCTACGAAGACCTCAAGGTGTTCTGTGACAAGTTGTTTCAAAACACTAATTTCATTTGAAGATGAAATTAGTCTTGAAGATGCCAGATGTGGCAAGTAAGTGTCTAGACTGCTGAATGAACACTTATGTCTTTATAGTTACCTCCTACACATTTCTTCTGCTTTATACTAAACAGATTAGGACAGGAACAGACGTAACAGGATGCTGTAGACGAACTACTGCCACTATACTGAAACGCTGAAGCAAGCTACAATGCACACACAAGCAAACCACAAAGACTGGACACTTACATCTCTCTTGCCCAAGACACAAAATAAGCTACTGCTAGCCATACTAAGTAATACAAGATGAAAAAAAGTCATTTTTAGAAAAATGTAATCCAGAAAGGAATTCCACTATGCACTGTGGTGGCCTTTCAATGGTAGGCAGCTGTTTTATCTTAGGCCACCTTTTCAAGAACACAGATAAAAAAACAATTTGAGTGACTGGTTGTAGATGATGGAACAGGTCAGCATCCTTCAGCTGTGGTTCCCGATAAAATGGGGAGCTTACCCTGAAGTTAAGAAGTTAGTGTTTCCTAACACTTAACCAAGAAGGAACAATGACAGAAGCAGCAAAACCTTAAAGCAGTGCAAAACAGCAAGCAAGCAGATATGCAATTGTAGGAGTTAGAGCAACAGACAAATACTGAAAGTATTTGCTTACTTGCTGAACAGAACCTAAGTAACAAACTGTCTGAGAACAGTCACACACTGTTGTAATGACCAAAGAAACACAGCAAAAAGTTACTTCAGTAACTACTGCAGTAATTTGCATGCTACACAGGATGCCATTACAAGATTGACAACTACTTTCAAAAGTTACCTGTCCAAATCATTGTTTTCAATCTCATCGGCACTTGCCCAGTCTTCATCTTCTTCCAAGTCAACCATCATTGCTAACATCTGAGGAACTGAAAAAAAGTTTTAAATTAAGGTTGCTTTCTTGAACTCAAATAACAGGCAGCAATTTAAGTTCTTTCCTTTCAAAACACCACTGAAGAAAAATAACTCTTCTGCCAATAGCAGATCGCCAAGTCTGTCAAACTGCATAAGCCAGTAATTCAGAATGGATTTTCAGAAGAGTGTTTCCACAACATTCACACGTATCTCTTACCAAGACTCACAGGGCAATACAAGATTTTTTTTAAGTCATTAAGATTGTAAAAAGTAAACTTCTTAAAGTCTTAAGTGTCTGGGAAGAGTTAAAGCTAGTATTACATACTTTAAAGAACTCATACACTGCATTCATTCTGTTGAAACTGACATCCTTGGAACATGCACTGATGAAAGAGGCTACACTCACATGTGCTCTAGGCTTAGCTTTACTAACAATACCTTCTGTGATGTCTATGTACAGTGGTCACTTAACTTTTACAATAAGGTAATGGTTTCAAACTTGCGACTTAAGGTGCATTTTTGGTTTTCTATCATGAAAATATCTTGCACATAAATCAACCCCTCTGGATTGTTTCTGCTCTTCTTGGCATAAGCCTTTATAGAGGCTACTACACAATCTTCATCATAATGCTCCACCACTGCAATAAGCAACATATACTTTTCTGCCTTGTTCTCCTCACAAGCGGAAGGAGTGCAGTGACTTGTCTACTGTAAGCCTGTCTGTTCCCCTGCACTTCAGAAGCTCAAGGAAAAATCTACTTTGTGCTTCCAGAACAAAGCGAGGTGCTTTTAGGTATTCCTCATGTTACAGAAACTGCTCAAGAGCAGTCCTTTGAAATATAATTTATGCTAAATGTTTTAGTCTGGAAATAAGGCTTCAGTCAAATCCTCAGCCTCTGAGATTGAAGGTTTTTAGGACAGTGCCACACAACTCTGAAGAAAGGTATCGATCAGCTATCCTCCGCAACGACCATCTCAAAAACTAGTAAGCATGTAGTAGTCTTACTGCAACTGGGGAATTTCAATATTTACTTAGGTATCTAGTCTACCACAGATGCACAACCCTACAACCCCCCCCCCCACCCTACAACCAGACTGATAAGAAACTTCTAGTCAATTGATGATAATAAGATTGTATTTCTCATTGACAGCACTGTGAAGCAAGTATCAAGAAGAGATCAGATTATGTATTTATTTGGTTGATGTGGCTACGTACTTTCACCCAGGAGATTACACCCATGGTTACAAAAACCTTCAGGAGAACTTCATATAAAGATAACTTAATGGACACTATGAACTCTCTAGCATGATGCCCAGATAGCAAAGTTCTATATATCATTCACAGAAAGTAATCTCAAAAAAATATAGCCCAGAAACATTTCAGAAACACTAACAGGCACATGTGAAAACGACATACCATCATGTATCTCAAAAACATTAGTCAACCATCATCTGCCATAAGTGCTACATGGTTCCAAAAACTAATGTCATAGTTTTCATTGCCATTCACAAGCAAAGCCGAGAACTGCCATCCAAAGCTGTCTAGCTATAATTACATCGGAGGCCTCAAAAGGCTTGTAAATATGTTGTTTCTTCTGTGAATGAGGCTGCCAGTTCAGTATGGTTTCACAGGGAATTAAAAACTGTCATTTCAACCTAATCCAGATATGCACCCAAAATTTAATTGTTGCAAATATACAGGCTGTTTACAAACAACTCTAGGACAAGCTGACCAAGTCTACTTCTTGTCAGAGCAAGCCATGACTCTGTTTTCTGGAGCCTGGAGCTAAATACAGGTTGCAGCACTATTTTCTAAGAAAAGAGTGATTAAAAAAAACCCTCTGCTATCTTGAATATTGATCTTAACATGGAAAGTCTGAAACCAAATGGAATTCCTGTGCAGGCAAGTGGTACACAGGACACAGACTTCCTCTCAAATCAGCATCATGTTCAGCAAAACCAGCTAAGATGACAATTTCACTTACGACCCAGTTCTAGTTGTGCAGATTGAGTGGTGTAGCAACTTCTTAGATGCGTGAAAGCAGAACATCTTTTAAATTAAAGCAAAAAACCCCACCCTTTTTGGCTACCTTTTTATCATTCACTGAATATAACTTCACTAGCTCTGTAAAGTAAGTATCTTTCACTTTAGCAATTCATTACAGGCACTTTTACCAGTTGCAAACCAAAAGGTATTTCATTTCTACGTAGTACCTTAACACAGTACCTTCATATAAATATTTCATTCCTAAATAGCAACTAGCAGCCCATTATGAAAAAGTAATACATTCCACATAGATATGAGGTACTTCACTACCCTGTTTGATCAGATAAAGCAGCTTGTGACGAGCTGGGCAACAGCATGCACCAACCATTAATATTACCAACAAGATACAGGACTCAAAACACAGAATATCAAACATTTTCAAATATAAAAAATTCTGAAAGAGTGTTACAAAGCTGAGCTGACAGTCTCAGTGCTTAAGCTAAGCAGATTCAATGTACAACATCTTCCAGAAGTTACGAGCATTTTAGTGACAGCTATTTATGCTACTTCTCCCAGTCTGAGCACACAAAAAAAGGGTGTTTTAACACATTGTCTTCAAGCAAGTTTCAGATAACAAGCACAAATGTAGACAGATACAAGTGTGACAGGAAAAAATCCTTACAAACGCAGGCCATACTGCTGTGTCAGTGCCCTGATCTACTTACAAAGAGTTTAAAATGCACAGAAATCCTGGTGTGCACAGCACTGCTGCTGGGGCTGTCCAACAATTATTTCTAGTATCTCAAATAATGCTGCACAATTTAAGAAGTGCACCTCCAAAGACTGCAGTCTATTCAGCATGCATATTGTAATATGTCTAAGTATTTATACAAATATATGATTTTTAATTCACAGCTTTACTCCACACTGAAGCTCAACATGCATGCTGAATCCATTCTATCCTCAGTTGCCAGCATCAGAGTAAGTGGCCTATGTACCAAACTGCAAATGCAAGAACTTCAGAATTCAATTCATCAACTTTTACAGTACAAACTTCCCAAGTCAGAAGAGAAACATGGAAGTATAATTTTCATTAGAAACACCTAATGAAGAGTGCACTATGTGTTTTGTTCAAACTGAGGGTAGCTGCATTCATTTATGAGAAGTCATAAGGGGCTTTCTCCACAAGAAAGCTCAATTCAGGGGAACCTGAAGTTACTGGCACCAGCAAAGTCAGTTTAACACTGCAAAGAAAGTCAAACAAAAGGCGTGAAGTACTTACTGGCTTGTGCAATAATGCTCGTATGCCTCCTCAGCATAGCAGCAGCAGTTTCTGACAAGGTCACAATTACTTCAAGCGCCAACTGACGCTGCATGTTACTGAGACTGGCATCTGCGCACAACTGCAATCAAGAATTGGAGCAAATTGTTAGAACAGAAGATTAGGGGTGGAAGAGTGTTTAAAAAAAGTCCGAGTTTTACCTTCAGACTTAGCTGCAATGTAGGTTCCAAGTGTGTTCGCAAATACTTTGGTGCAGAATCTGCGATTTCTACAAGAGATTTCAAGACTGAATCATCGTTTTCGTAGCAGGACTCATTTACAACCTGTAAAAAGATAAATTGAAGATTAGATCAAATAAAAACAAATACAACTACGAACAGACTCACTGTTACAGATGAAGTCCGATTAGCTGTATTCTTGCCTCTGAATAGTCTACAAACACTACATAATGCTAAAGAAGTTGGAGCTTTAGGCCACCAGAACTGATCAAGTTAAGTTTTTATTAAAAATAATGCTAACAAAAAACTAGCAGAATCCAGCTGACATGACCATAATGAAGGTAAGGACCAAGGAGACAATTTGTAGGGGTAAAGTAACTTCAGAATAAGGCCAAGCCCAGCAACAGTGAAAGAGTTTACAAACATGAGGAATCCAAATATTACATTTTCCAGACAACTCTGGAGAGTCACTGAATTAAGCTGCACCTTTCAGCCTGCAAATTTAGGAAAGAAAAAAAAAGCAAGATTTTTGAGTCTCTTTCCTAATCTACAAACATTCTGAAAAGTAATTTAAAAATTACCAGCCTGTTGTTCTTACTCTGAAAATCTGGGAATCTTTGCTCGGAATAACTGTTTTCCTCTAAACTGAAGAGATACGAGGCAATGTAGGTCAATTAATTCCCTGATTACTTGAAACCTCAGGGTAGCCTATATTTGAAGTTTACTTCAACATCACAGTTAATTTTACAACTGTATGGCTGAGTCAAATACGTTACGTTTTATCTTGTTTATCTAGGTAACACTATTACATAAACAAGTATTGAATTATGTTTCTTAAAACCCTATCAGTTAGCTTGTGTTTATAAAATTCCTTACCAGTTTCCACTGTATCTATCTTCCTCATAACTGGTATCAGGCTAAAAGATAGTTAATCCAGTTGTCAGCAAAAATTCATGTGCTATGCAAATTTGCAGACCACTAATTTACATCACCACAGACAGTAATGGCACACTGTTACCTGTGTTGCTTCTTACCTGCAATATTCCAGGTAGCAAGTCTGAAAAATGTTTAAGAAGGGGAAGATTGTGCTCATTAGCAAGCACAAATGCAGCCGCAGCTCTAGCAGACAAGGTCTTGATCTAGAACACAGACAAGATTGGAGAAAAATGGACTGGCAGTGTAATATTCCTCTGTCGTAACACTGAGCTTATTATGAGACTACATAATATATTACCATTCCCTTGCACATTTTCCCAATAGATTTAATAATTATTTAAACATGGGATTTTACATCTTGCTTCATATTAAATGCTAAAGATCTTGTCACTTTGCCTTAACTCCTCCACAGTAAAAAAAGCAGCTTCATATGAGGTAGCAAGCACTCCCTAATAGATCTTTTGTTTTGGTGTTCTAGGTTTTTGGTTGTTGTTTAGTTTTAACTAATACAAAATAAACTATTATTTTCAACTGCCATCCCAAATTAAAATGCATGTGCAAATGTCAAAGTCCTAATTTTTCAAAAAGTGGGATCCAAGTGTTTAAAACATTCTTCTTTAAAGGCATGACTTGTGGTACTTTAGAAAATGTTACCCAGTTGACTTTCAAAGGTCAGAGAAAGTAATCCATGGGGGAGCAACAAACTGAACCCATAGCCACAGCAGGGATTCCTATCCTTGCCCAGCATTTTCCACAAGAGAAAAATTTTCCAAGTACAATTCTCTGCACAAATCAATAATCTCCAGCGTTCCAGAAAAGCAAGACTCGCTTACATATCCTTACAGCAAAGCATGCACAATCAACTGAAGTTGCCGTATATTCAGAGTTTTCAGACAGTGTGTCTACAGATGCCAAGCGTAAAGATAATATACTGTTAAACACAAGAGACAGCAAGAAACTTTAACAGTTTGACCCCCTCCATGCTGCCAGCTAAAATTCCACAGCTCTGTTTAGGGCCACTACAGCTAGGTTTTCTCCAGTCTAGGCAGATACACACCAGCTTTAGGACCATGAGAAGGTTAGACCCTTCTGCTTTGTAGTAAGCATATTCAAGTCTTCAGATGTACATCATCACCTTGTAATGCAATTCTCTGGTTGGAAGGTACAGTTGGTTAAAAATCTGAAACTACTATGCTAGCTTTCTGTGCTCAGGACATACTAAAAGAAGAAAGAACGTAAAAAGTCTTACTGATGGATGCTCTTGGTCTTGCATACACTGAACCAGCATTCTCTTAATGACCTCCAAATAGTGTTGCTGCTGATTCCCAAAAATCCCAGGAAAATTCCTAAGGATAAGAGAAGAACAAAATATTAAAGGCTAAACTGCTTGAATTTTTAACTGTTATTTTAACCTTACCCATCATTTAGGCTATATACTGTTGTATTCTGTAGTAGTGCGGCTTACCTAACTCTTACCTGTACAGTTACAGATATGACTGATTGTTAATTTTGACAACTTTCCTTACATTTTTACACGATTTGGCTAACCTGAAAAAGAGGTAACAGCCTGAAAACTTACCAAAAAATGTGTAGAGCAGCCTCACGCAGTCCCACATTCTGAGAGCTGACAGAGTCAAATAAGAATTTCAGAACTTCTGGCCACTGGTTATTGCCATCTTCATCTAGATCAAAACCAAAGCTTTCAGATAAGCAAATCTAAGAATGGTTAGATCCCAAATGCACAAGGCACCCAGTCACCACTACTAATTAAAAAAGAAAACCTGAGAACACGTCCAAGTCAGTGTAAAATATGTCCAAGTTAAATCTAAAGGCATTCAGACAAAGATGCTTTTAATGTACCATTATTTAACACACAAGGAAACCGATGAATATGTTTAGCATATTTTATAAGAATTAAAATTTGATCTCTAAACCTCCATACAATCTTGCCTAAACTGAAGCAATTCAAAAAACAAAGTTAGAGAATCTGTTTTTTACCTGATCAAAGGTAGTGTAAAAGTAATTTGGTTTATCCCAAAGCATGAAGTCAGTTAGCACTGATAATCCCGCAAACATCTGCGCATGACTAGGAACAAGACGAAGCCCACTACTCTAATGGCAATACATAAATGTTTTACTACATTATCAACTTATGGAAAGTACCTATTAAATTCCTGGCCAATTCAGCAACGATGTCACAGATTTTTTTCCTCATATTGGACTGTGTTTCTAACTGAATAATCAACAGCAATCCACTTTTGATAGAGGCCTGATCATCAGGTGAAAGAGCTGGATAAACTTCTTCAAAAGCAGAAGATAAAAGACGTCGTAGGAGGACAGCTGCCATTTGTCTAGCCTATGCAATAGGAAAGGATGTATGTTAACTCGTGTGGGTGACAGAAAAGTGCTCTTATGAAAAAAGATGACCAACATCATGCTTCCAAATAATCACTTTCCACTGTGTAGTTTAGTGAATGAAATACATCTCAAGCAAAGAAACTCCAAAAGCACACCAGCTTACAACCATGTTTCTGACAATTATAGTTCTTCAAAGTAATAAACAGAGTTATTCAGGTTTTTTCTAGAGCTGAACTTGGGACATATTTGGTGATATATTGAGGTCTTAGCCACATTACTGAAAGATATTTAAAGTGTGTCTTTCTAAGTTGCCTATCTCATCTAGACACAGGTTTTTGTGGAGTAACAAGTAAGAATGGAACAACTTTGTTGGCCAATTAATCTGTAAACCCCCCTTCACATTTTCAAACAACCATTTTCACAACTCATGATAAAAATTCAGTAACCTAAAGTTATATTTTGGCAGCTAAAACTCTATTGACAGCAATAAGAAGAAATGCTCCCAAAAAACCCAACCAACCAAAGTTAACCACCAAAAGCTTTCACACTTTTGGAGACATATAATGAAATACTTTCTTTAAACTGGTGCACAGGAACCTTGATACCACATATTACAATCTTCTATGTTTCCTGATTGCACACTGCAGTCCTACAACAGTATCACTGACACCTCTTTATTTACAATTATACAAGAAAAAAATGTTTCAGCAATTCAAAATTAATAAAGCAGCACACCCAGTAAAGACAAAGACACATGAAGCACTCTGAGTAACTTAACAGAATGTTCAGTCACCAGCTGGCCAAACTAGCCAAGCCTGGGTCAAAAATAATTAACTAATTAGGGCTACTGAGCTGAAAAGCAAGTGGCAAGTTAGGTCACCCTGTTAAAATATTAGGCTAAAAAGAGAAATTTACTTTAAAGCCCCCAATACACAGATCACCCATAATGGCAACAAGCTCTTCTAAGTCCCAGCTCTGTAACCTGCCTTCAGGGTTAAAAACCCCAACCTTCAACCTTCTCAAGCAGCAGCATGGTGATCTACTTCCTTCCCCAGAGACATTCCATCAGTCTTATCTCTAGCCATAGCAGGGTCCTACAGGCTTCAGCCCCACCAACTGCTCCAGTGGGTCTTCTCCATGTTGTGGCTGCCCTTTAAAAACTTCAGTGGCAACCCCTAGCGGTCTTAGCCATGCTCCATGCAGGGTTCCTCAAACTGCTCGGGCTCTGGACCACCTCTTTTCACCAGTTTCTGATGGCTTTGCTTAAGCTATTACACATTTGGATATACAGGGAAGAGGAGTTCGAGTTCGTTCACAGGACTATTTTCTTTGAGTCCAGCAACTGATAACATCTACTGAAGTTACAAGCTAGCATTTAAACCTTCAATTTTAGCTATTGGTCTTCAAT
Organism: Upupa epops; assembly: GCA_013397515.1. Taxonomy (NCBI): domain Eukaryota; kingdom Metazoa; phylum Chordata; class Aves; order Bucerotiformes; family Upupidae; genus Upupa; species Upupa epops. Next base: position 311,544 of record VZRI01000172.1, on the reverse strand, counting down.
TTTAGCTATTGGAGTTAAGTAACAAGATGGTCTACAAGCATTAACTTCTGAAGCTTTTGATAAAGAGTAACTTCTACAGATGAAAAGTTTCTTTGCCAAGATTCTGGATCAGTTTTAGACTGGGCTACCTCCTTAGCTGAGGTAAAGCAAATAAAATCAGTAAATACAGGGAGCAAGTACTTATTTGCACAAAACATGACTTTATAATTGTCCACTTACCAAATGTATTCAAATAAGAAGCATATGCCATGCATTTGTGATTTCTAGAGCACAGTTATCTGATCATACAGATTGTTATATACATATATTATTCTGACCAAAAAAGGGGTAGTGGAAGATTTACTCTTCAAGGCAAGCTCAAATACAGGAAAGACTGCTTTACAGCTATCATTTTAAACATCTACAAAGAGCACGAAGGAAAACTCAAAGCTCTTATGCAACCAGTTGCTGGTAAAATACTGAAGGATTCTGTCAAAAGAACACTGCTTTGTAGGTAGATAAGCATCAGTATTAGTAAGCTGATACTGACTGAGCACAAAAAAAGCACAAATAACATCTACCTCTAAAATGAATACAGTCCACCAGAAGAGATTATCCAGAGAAATAGACTTACACTCTCCTAGTAGTATTGTTCAGAAATTCTACATGCTACATCCTTCCATTGTTCAGTACAACTCTACACTGAAAAAACCCCAACCTTACTTAAATGTTCTTTCTCTCAAGTGAAGTCTAGTATGCCAAAAGCTAAGTAGCTCTCTCTGCATGTCCAACTGAATAGCAGTAAGTACTATACCCAATTGCTAAAGTGTGCACACCTTTATGAAATTAAGAATTAACTAAATTGCATACTTTAAAAAAAAAGTTGAAATAGCCCTTAACCTGCTCTCCATTCAGACTATAACACTGCTAGAAGACAAGCAGAAGCAAACAAAACATGCAGAACCTTATTTCCCCCGAATCCTGATTTTAGAAGCATAACAACTTGCTCATATATAAGTAACATATTTAGATCCAGGACCCCAAAATGGAAAGCATTTCCCCCCCTGTAACTTGAAGGAACTTTGCAGTAACAGCCATATCAGTTACATGTTTTAAGAGAGAAACCCATTAATGAAGCAAATTACACAACTAGAAAACAATGGAGACCTAAGCAGCAACTTATGAAAGACTACTTTTAAAGCTACAAATCTTACATCAAAGTCTCAGCTAGTGACAGTGACATGCAACAAACTACATGAGCAGTCCCTCCACAAATATGCAGTAAATTAGGATATTTCACTTAATGCCAAACTCGGTCATTTATTTAACCCAAAATGACTGGTATTGATTTCTCTTCCCTCCCAGGTTTCCTTGAGAAATCTGCATAATTCAGAGATTGAAACATACCTCCTCAGCAGCAGCATTATTCCTGATCGCTTGTAGAAGGAACGTTATCTTAGATTGACCTGGAATATTCTCATATGTCTCCTGCATAAAAAAAATGATACAACTTATTGTAAACAATAATTAGAAAGTATGTGTCAAGCATCAACACGATCTGATTTAAAAAAAACCAAACAAGTTTTCTCTGTTTAGTTACTAGAAAGTAATATGGCAAAAAGAATCAAATCTATCAAGCTAAAAGTTTCTGATCTATTTTAAAATCATGAGTAAAGACTAAGTTACCCAGCAAGACCTGCCATATTGGCATGATCTGTATATGCATTACTGACCATTTGCAAGGTAAGAAACAGAACATAAATCAAGCACATCTTCTCCTGGAAACACAAATAGCTTCTATCCCATCAACAGATTAAAACCTTTGGGAGCCTGAGACTGAACTATGACCAACAGGTTAATAAGCACTGACAAATTTGAGTGCCATGACAATGACTGGAGAACTGGAGCATCTCTCATATGGGGACAGGCTGAGAGAGCTGGGGCCGTTCAGCTTGGAGAGGAGACTCAGAAGAGATCTTACAGAGGCCTTACAGTACCTGAAGGGGGCTACAGGAAAGCTGGGGAGGGGCTGTTTACAAAGGCTTGAAGTGGTAGGAGCAGGGAGAATGCTGGAAGAGGTAGATTTAGACTGGAAGTCAGACAGAAGTTCTTCACAATGAGGATGGTTGCCCAGGGAGGTTGTGGATGTCCTCTCCTTGGAAGTGTTCAAAGCCAGACTGGATGGGATCTAGAGCAATCTGGTCTAGTGGGAGGCATCCCCACTCATGACAGGGGGGTTGGAACAAAATGATCTTTAAGGTCCCTTCTAACCTGAACCATTCTGTATCTATATAGTCCAAAATACGTGGGGTTTTTTTGAACCTTTTTACAGCCTTTACAGCATCATGTGGCAGTCATGCAAGTACTGTTCAGAGCAACAACTTTTTTGTTTTAAACTCTTGCCTGAATTTTAAAAAGAGTATTCAGTCTTCCCCTTACAAGAAGTTCAAATACATTGCCTTACACTTCTGATGCGCAGTTCATTCTCTGTGGCTTTTTTAATCATATTGTCACTTACAGTGAGTACACAGCAAAATCTAAAACGTGACATATAAGGGTATTTTGAAACTATAAATATTTGTGTTTAAACCTATGTAGAATAGAACACAATCAAACATCTAAAACTTCCAGTAATGGTGTTATACTTATTTTTAATGTGAACAGATCTTTAAGATTACTTCATCCTTTCCAAATATTATCCCATTCTGAACTCAAGGAACAAGCCTACTACACAAAGCCCAGACTGACTTGATCTTTTCACTGCCCATCTACTTCCCATTCTTACCATTGCAACAGCATTTTCTAACACTGTAGCGAACTTACACACCTCAACAGTTTATCTACCATTTTCAACAGTTTATCCATCACACATTTAGCATGAGACATCTTCCACTTTCTGTACCTGCTTCCTAGTAGGGCTCATTGACTCAGTCAATTCTAACTTCATATTTTCTCTAGTTACTCTGTGTAGCTGCCAGTGACTCCCTGAGTTTAATCTAATCACTGTACAGAGACTGCAAAATTAAATGAAGTTCAGGGTCAGAATAGGAAATCTTTTTAGATTAACCATTTCCATGAATGTATCTATTTATATTGCACTATTGTCTACAAACATGACAACAAGTATAGAAACAAGAAGGTTCCCTAAACACAGGCCCAGCATGGACCTGAAGCTGTGCTTTTATGGACAGCTGAAGCACTGTAAAAGCTGGCTTCCCTCATGCCAATTTTCATAATGAAATTCTCTTATCAGTTGTTCAAACTCAGTAGAAATAGCACCAACATACTCAGTTGTTCACTGGCATAGATTTTGTCCATTCTGTAAACTGAATACAGAGGGTGTTGAACATCAGGGCAAAGGAAACAAAAGGAAGCCACAGCCAAAAGCAGAACCTTCTCCCTGTACTGGTGGGGGAAAATCATGCTGGCTTCACCCATCTTACTACTTGCCTGGAGTCTGACAGAACTTTGTAACTGGTTTCTGCTACATCTTCACTGCATTCTTTTAGTTCACCTCATCCAGAGGTACACACCAACTTTCAGAAGGAAATATCTACTGTCTACTCTACTTATGGTCTTCCAAACCTAGTAAATAATTTTATATGAGACCACCTACAATCCATAAGACCAAGTAAACCAAAGTTTCTGTATCAAAAGATAGACACAAAGAGAATGGTGAGGTTTTATGGTCAACAGACAACATTCCAGGAATTTTTAATAGGAGATAAAATGAATCAGGTTTCAGCAAACCGGTTCAGAATAAGTTGAATGTGCTAGGAGATACACAGATCCATATACAAAAATACTTAAATAAAAACAGGTTTTACAGCCTTCCTTTCTGTTTTTCACAACTTCCACTGAACCTCTACTCAAATTACTCAAATTATATACTCACTCTACACCTCCACTAAGGATATCCGCAACACTTTCATCCAAATAATTAACACTTCAACAAACTAATAAAATCATTCTAGCTACATGGTAAGGAAGCAGATTTGTGTTTCTAGCTACAAGTTCATCAACTCCCCTCCAAGGTTGAGCTGGGTTCTTCCCAGCCATACATAGTGGAAGAATGAAAGACAAACAGGCAAAAAGTTTAAAAAGAGATTGACTGGATAAGACTTTGAGTTCTCTCTAATGAGGACAGTCAGGCAGGTTGCTCAAAGAGTTTGCAGTCTCCATTCTTGAACAGTTTCAAGATGCATAAGATTCAGTGGGGAAAAAGCACTGAGTAACCCGGCATGACCCAGCAGTTGACACCACTTTGTGCATTACAGCCTTCCTGAGCACCTGGATGATCCTAAACCATAAAACAGCCACCTTGGAAATACACAGACCAATGACAGATCCTGTGCTGTTAATTTATACTATTTATTTGTATTTGTACACAGAACTAATGGATTTGAAAACCTTGGTAATCTGTCATAACATCTGACTGACCACAGTGCATAACTACAAAGACTAAACAAAAAGGCAACACTCCTACCTAGTTCCAAGCAAGTTTCCCAACAGAATATGCCACTTCTAAGACTTTCAGACTTCCTCCTCAAGAATTTCACATACATGATGACATAGCTGTTCAATAAATAAGTCTTGTTGCAATTTTAACATAAGGCTAAAAATCAGCAAGAAACATTCATATGTTATGTGCAGGCAGCTGAGAAAGAATTCCACTCCCAGGAACAGCCTTCATTCCAGTTCTGTGTTCAGAAGTGTAATAATTCTTGTTACTTCTCTAAGAAGTGTGTTAATCAATACTGAACTTTGCTTGCTTTGTAAAAATGCACACCTCCCCTCTTTCTCCTTCTCAAACTACAATTGAGAAATTTTCACTGCAGCATCAGGAACTGATACTTTTTATTCTTCACCAAACAATGTGCTGAACTTCACTGACTGCTGAAGTAATGAGAGCAATAAATACCCGATGCAGCTATGCAGTGGGAATTCACGCTAAACCTAGACACAAATATTTAATTCAGTGGGAGAGATTGCCCACCAGGCTCGACAATGGGGTCTTAAGCATGACAGAGAGAAAGAATTAACGTGGCTTAGCCACCACAAAGAATTCCAGCTGAAATCACATATCTGAAAAGTTTCTGCTGATAACAGAGAAACTCTGCATATTGAAAACGCTTCTTTTAGTAGAATATTTCTTTGCTGACGAAACACTTGAACACATGGCCCATGCCAAAGTTAAAAACCAAACTACTGCGTGACCACGGAAGGGGCCTCCATGAGCCCTGCTCCTGCCCCCACACAGTCGGAAGGGCTCTGATCCCCTCTGCCGCTTTGGGAGCGCGTAAATAGCGATCGGACGAGGGGAAACGACTTCAAGCTAAAAGAAGACAGATTTAGATTACATCCTAGGAATAAATTCCTTTCTGTGTGGGTGATGAGGCACTGGAACAGGTTGCTCAGAGAAGCTGTGGATACCCCAGTGGAAGCGTTTAAGGCCAGGCTAGATGGGGCTCTGGGCAACTTGGTACCCCTACCTAGAGCAAGGGGAGGTTGGAACTAGTTGATCACGGTGATCTCTTCTAAACCAAACCGTTCGACTAGTCTATCAAATGCTGGCGACTACCAGAGCAGCCACCGCCTCCCCGGGGCCCTACTGCCACCTCTGCACCCAGGGCGGACATCCCCCTATATCCCCGCTCTCGAGCCACAGGGCGCCGGCCGCATCGCCTGCTGCCAGCTCGGCCTCCCCTTCCCGGTGGAGACCGGGTGGAGCCACCCCAGGCAACATTTCGCCATGGGCAAGGAGGACAAAAAGCCCCCAGAGACTCCACATGGGAGGCGGGCATGAGATCAGGGCGGGGGGGGGTAAGCAGCGAGACCCCTCACGCGTGAGCGACTC
>VZRI01000172.1:234094-305282 GCA_013397515.1 Upupa epops | reverse complement strand
TTCTCTCATTGGGCCGCAGGCGGGAGGCGGAGGCGGGCCAACCGCGCGAAGGGCGCTCTCATTGGTGGGCCGCGCGGCAATGTCGGCGGCATTGGGCGGAGGCGCGGTCAGGCGGTGCGAGCCGGGAGGGGCCGCGCTGGGACGCCGGGCTGGTGCGGAGGGTTGGGGATGGCGGGGAGAGCAGGGGAGGGGAGGGAGAGCAAAGCGCGGGAGATGGTGAGGCGTGTCCTCGCACCGCGCCACAGACCCCCCTCCCCTCACCGCCGCGGGTGACCGGTAACCTTTCAGGGCGGGTAACGTCAGCAGCGAATGCGGCTGCTGGGTGCGCAGGGTCAGGCGAGTCCTCGCGAGTCCCGTGACCCTCATGGCCAAGACTGTGTTCGTTTGTGAGGCCACTGCTTCAGTATGTCTTCGGGGTTGGGCACCCTGCTGCATGGAGCGGGTCCAGTCCAGTTGATGAAGAGTCTGGAGCACCAGCCTTACGAGGAGTAGCTGAGGAGCTGGGGCTGTTTACTCTGAAGAAGAGGAGGCTGAGGGGAGACCGTATTGCTGTCTACAGCTACCTGAAAAGAGGTTGCGGTGAGGTGGGTGTTGGTCTCTTCTCACAAGTGATAGTACACGAGGTAATGGCCTCAAGTTCCTCTGAGGGAAGATTAGATTGGATATAGAAAAAACTTCTTCACTGAAAGGATCATTTGGCATTGAAACAGGCTACGGAGGGGTGGTGGATGAATTACCATCCCTGAATGTGTTTGTGTGTGGAACTGGTGCTCAGTGGCATGGTTTAGTAGTGGGCTTGTGGAGTTAAACTACTGGTTGCATTGATTTTGAAGTTCTTTTTCACCCCGTGGAATCATCGTTCTGTGATTCTCAAAAACCAGTCCATAGTCCTACCCTACTTTCACAAACCGCAGCTCTCTGATTGAATAAAAGCTGATTGGTATCCCTACACGGAATATAAGGCTCATAATGTGCGTGGCGAGAAGCACTGAACATTGCCCTGATCGTTCATAGAGTAATTGCTGCCTTGGGGTACACTAATGAGTTTTTTGGGGTTCAGCCATAAGGCAGTGTCTGTCCAAATCTGTTATGGTACGGGTAGACACAGCAGCAGGCAGTGCCCTGGGCATGTGGGCACCTTAAAAGCAAGAGGAAGCATCTGGTGAAAAAGAAAAAAAGAGAAGTAGCTTCTTGACTAAATTAAGAAAGAATTCCAGGTGGAGCTAGAGAATGATTTTAAGTTGTCTGAAAGCTTAGAAGGACCCAGATGAAGCTTAATTATGAGAACAAGCATGCTTTTGAATGTGAAGTGCTCTTCTATAAGTCTCCTCGCATCCCAGCTATGTGGATCTGGTGTTTACAGCTTGTCACAAGTTCTGGAGAACCTTTTGGATATGATCTTGAAATAAATGATTTTCCTGCCTTTCTATCACTTGTGGTTTGTATGAACGTTAGTAACATTGCTGTCTCCTTTTCTATGTGTAAGCCAATAAATGTATTTGCCTTCACTTGTCCTAGTGGTGATTTCATTGTAAGTTTGTAGTAATCTAAACTTGGATTTCAATCTAAACTTGGGCTGGTGCAACTTGAGGCTGTTTCCTCTTGTCCTTTTGCTTGTTACTTGTGAGAATAGACCAACCCCCCACCTTGCAACCTCCTTTTGGGTAGTGGTAGACAGCAGTAAGGTGTCCCCTCAGCCTCCTTTCCTCCAAGCTCAACAACCCCACTTCCCTCAGCTGCTCCTCTTAGGACCTGTGCTCTAGATTCATCTCCAGCATTGTTGTTGTTGTTTGGACACATTCCAGCACTGCAATATCTTTCTTTTGGGCACACTCTCAAAAACTGAACACCCTGTCTGAGGAATGGTGTGTCGGACACTTGTCAAACACTTTCTCCTGCTGACTTACAGGTGAAAGGTTTGACGTGTGTTTTGCAACCTTCAGAAGCAAAGAATGTGAGAGATGGAGAGTAGAGAAAAGAATAATTAAGAAAATAAGATAAAGCAGAATATATCCAGACTTAATTACTAAGCATAATAAGAGGGGAGAGACCAGAGACCTTAAGTTGTGATCTCTGCAGTATGTGGAGATCTATCATACTTTTAATGCAGCTGTTGCTGGCCCATGTGAATCCCATATCCTCTACATATCTCAAAAAACCACATCCAGGATAGCCTGAGTGGCCAGAGAAGAGTTTAAAAAAGGGCATGATGGCAGATTTTCAGCAAAAGTCAACAAGAAAGGGTAGGTTGATGTCAGTGGCAAGCTATGCTGTAGTGGGGGCTGGCCAAAGCTATCTTGGCAGAGCAGGCAGTCTGCTAAGAGGAGGCAGTGTCTGAGAATTGTTCTGGACAAAATGCAAAGAATTACAAAGCAAAGAATCACAAGCCTGTCAGTAATGAGCATCAGTGGTGGATTGCAGGTTTCACTAATAATTCACTCATCTCTTTGTGCTCAGAGGTCAGGAAGGGTATAACTGTTGGTTCCCGTGCCCAAAGTATGGAGGGGCTGAGATGCTTGTATCTTAAAAGGCTGCTGGCAGAGACACTGCTCTTTCAGTTTTACTCCCAAGAGCCACTGACCTGTGGCTTCCTGCTGATTTTCTGTATTGGAAGGGCATAGCTGGGCTTCATGGATGTGATACAAGTATGCCTAGGCATGAGCTTAGGGGAGTGCTAGAGTAGTGAGCACAGGAGTCTGGAGAATTGCCACTAATGAGATCCTGAATTATTGGGTGGGAACTTTCTTAAGTCATTAGAATGGTTAATGAGCTTCTACAGGAGAGACAGGGAAGCTTAGTGCTTAGTTTACACAGCAGACCCTACACACTACACATGTGAAAATTCACTGAATCTCTGAAGGAGCATAGAATAGTGTGTAGAGCTGCAAACTGGTATCGCAGACTTTTGCCCTGCCAGATTTACTCAGTGAAAGCCAATTATCCCTTAGAGGGCATCAGACTAAGGGAATTTTGCTCTGCCTAACAAGTGGAAATTGTTGGAACTTCTGTGTAAGCCTGGGACTATTTTCTGACAGACCAGGTATACCTGATAAAAACATTCATACAACCATTACCAGAGACCACCAGACGGTGCAGAATGAAGTGTACTGGACTAGGACAACTTGTGAAGGTGAGTACTCAAACAGGCTTCTTCCCACTGATCGTTTCACTGAGAGGATGTAGGAAATAAGGCTTTTGTGTGGATTACAGATAATACTATGCTGAAGCAGCGCCTGCTGTATGATAAGATGGTAGATAATTTACTGAACAGCCTTATGTCCTGGTTTGAGTTACAACGGAAGTAATTCTGTTTAGCAATTTTACTTCTCAGTCTCTTCTGACTGCCCTTTCTGCAGATAGTGGCATATCTGTGCAGGCAGTGTCAGCTTCTGCAGGTAATAGCGTTTAGTGTTTATGCTTACTTCCAGGGTCAGTCTGCATAAAGCTCTTGCTTAGACCCACTCCTGTGAAGGTGAAGGTCACTGATAAATCTTGTGTGCCACGTTGAGGGTGCAGTGAGCGAAAGGCAGCATGTGCCAGAGGGAGTGGACAGGACAGGTGACCCTAAAGCAAGGTATTCCATCCCACAGATGTATTTGGTGTAAAGCTGAGGGACCACAGGTGTTAGTCCTCTTACTCTTCTGCTTCCCTCTTTGGCCCTTTTTGGATGCAGGTCTGTAGATGGTGCTGTTCTTGGCACAGAAAGGGAGTTGCTTTTGAAAGAAAGATATGAACATGAGCAGAATTATTCCAAAATTAGTGAACTTGCCACTGTGTGGGTTATTAAATGAGAGATCGTTTCCTCGATCACAAATTCAGGGTCCCCTGGGAATGAGTAACAGTGAGATTTTTGTCAATGTCTCATCATATTCACAGTAAATGCTTTTTATCCCTAGAGGGTAAAGCTTGACGACTTTAAAATGAATTCAGTATAAAAGAATGTAGTTTTGAATGAGCGAATGCTGGCAGGTCTGATTCCACATTTGTTTCTTGGGCATGTCTCTTAAAGCTGTTTGCCAGGCTGTACTGTAGTAGGCAGATTTACAACCATTTTCATATGTTTCTATTAGCTACTCACTATCCTTTTTATTGCACAGCATATTTTGTAAGTACACAGAATGAAAATGAAGTGCTTTTTTGGGGGTAGGGGTGGGGGGGCAAGACAGGGAACAAGACAGTGCAGAATACCTGCTGATCTCCTGCCAACAGTGTTGCGTTTCCTACTGCAAACAGTTGAAAGCTGCCTGTTCTATTGGGGCTGTAACTTAACAGCCTCCTTGCTGTCAGCTGTGCTTTAGGTTTGGCACTTCACCAGGTACTATTCAGAACTAATGTAAAATCTTGAGAACGCTGTGGAAATGCTACTACCTCTAGGTCAGCTGCCAGAATTCCAGATTCAGTTCCTGCTCCCCCCAGAAATGATTTCCGCCTAGCTGTTGCTCAACTTCATTTCTCCTTCCAGCTTCTGTATGTGTGGCAGAGATTGCTAAATAGTCTAAATTCAACCTGTTTTGCTGTATTGAAAGAAAAATAGACCTTTCTTCAGAAATCACACTTGCAATTGTTTGCGCATTAGACAGAACATTAATTGGTTTGGCATATTAGTTGTCTCGTAATTGGGAAATCTGTTGGAAGGAAGCATATTCTGTAAGGCCATAATAATAACAACTCAATGCATTTCCAAATTACTAAGATTTACATGCCCAGAACATGTGTTGAACGTCAAATTTCGTTTATCTTGCAAATCACTTGCTAATTTTTTGCATATAATATATGGCATTTATTATGCTTTTATAAAATGTAGCTACTGTTAACCTGTTTCAACACACACCTATGAAAGAATATTAAAGAGGATGTTAATTGTGAGCTTAAAAGGGCCAGTGTTAATAGGAGATTAAGAAAAGACACAGAAATGTGACTCATGTAACACTATTAAATAATCCTCTTTATTTTTCTAAAACAAAACCAAAAGACCTCAAGTTCAGTTAGTCATAGTTTTTGATAAGGACACCTGGACCTAAGACAGGTAGAAAATTAGGTATGATTTGGTCAAGTGATAGAGTGGTGAGATCACCAATGCACCTCTGGGTACACTGTAATCAGAAGAAAGTAGCAGCACAGTGCAGATTACAAGTTGTTTATGTGGCATTTCCAGTCCCTGTGAAGAAAATTGAATGTGCTTATCACAGGAAAGACTCTAACCTAGAATTAGGAGACTGGGAGGATGCATTTAAGAGGAAAAGCTAGAAGGGATAATCAGGAATTGCCATGATAGGCATCTCAAACACAAATTACACTGTTGAGAGTTGTGTCAAGTATTACATGTATTTGGACAGGGGCTACATTAAAGGGAGAAAAATGTTGTTTGGCTATATTTTTGAAAAATTTCCCTTGAACTCCTGTGATACCAGCATCACAGAACGTTAGAGATAGGAAGGGACCTCAAAAGATCATCTAGTCCAATCCCCCTGCTAAAGCAGGATTCCCTAGATCAAGTCACACAGAAACACGTCCAGGTGGGTTTTAAACATCTCCAGAGAAGGAGACTCCACAGCCTCCCTGGGCAGCCTGTTCCAGTGCTCTGTCACCCTCACCATGAAGAAGTTTCTTCTCACATTTATGTGGAACCTCCTATGTTCCACCTGACACCAGTTTCCTCTTGGCCTAACATTGGATGACACTGAGAAGCGCCTAGCTCCTTCCTCCTGACACCTGATCATATGAGGTCATGTGTGTAATGTTGATAGGTAGTCAGAAATGGGCTTGCACAGGCAACTGTCATTGTAGTAATTTCCAAATCCTAGGTGTAAATGTAAACCTTTTCCATTTGTTTTAATAATAGCCCAGAAAAAAAACCTCTGTCATATGAGATTAAGACAGAACATCATAAAGGTACAGTCTGCCCTCTGGCATGGCTTTCTAGAGAGTATTTAACCTGTCTACGATCAATCCTCAGGTACCACAGATTGCTTCCAGCTGTTAACCTGGGTACAGCCAGCTCAGATGTATTTTTGCAGAACAAAAACTGAGCTCACAGTAGCCTTTAAGTTCCTCGCTCCTATCAATGATTTCCAGAAGTTTTCTCAGAAAAGTCTCTATGCAACTTGTGAATTAGGAGTCGTTCTGAAGGTTGATCAATATTCTGAAAAAAGCCATTTTAAAGTAACATGTTTTCTAGAGACACTTTATATCTCATAATTCCATCCGAAAAGTCCCCCAGAGCAAATTTGCAGGCTTTCCGAGCAGACGTGCCTCCAAGAAATGCTTGTAAGAATTTGTGAATGTGGGCAAACCAAAATACTGCCTTTTAGTCCCATTCTTGGAAACGTCTAGCTGTTCTGAATGGAATCAAGATGAAAGTGGGTGATACAAACATGGAATAATTTTAGCACAGGTTGTGGAGTTTGATAAAATTGAGTGGGATATGAGCTGAGTTTGCGTGATACTTTACCCTTTCAGTTATAAGATACAGAGTTGTGTCATCTCGTGTAATTCTGACATCTTCCAGCCACTGCATTCCATTCTTGCCTGTGGTTCCTGGGGTCTGTTAGACATAGATTATGAAGAGGCATTGGTTCCACTCACTTGTTTGTCATTATCCCATAGAAACTGAGTTGTTGCTGAAAAAGAATGAAGGTCACACTGCTTAATTAAAAGAAGATTTGGTGGAGACTGAGAACAGTGTGCAAGACATACTGAGCTCCAAAGTATTAATCTAGTTTAGATTTAATTGCCCTGAATACCGAACTTATCTTAGAAGTCTAGAAAGTACTTTATTTTTCTTCTCATCTCTTCTAGCTTCCAAGCATTACATTTCTCTGTCTCTCCTTCTTCAAATAAATCTCACATAAGGTATCTGTAGTCAAGCTATCTGTATTCTTCATGCTCTTGTGGAATTTATTATGTTAGGAGTCTTGTGATCCTTTTTTATGCCAAAGATAGGGAAAACATTTGTCACTTCAGTCAAACTGAAAAAGAGTATCAGAATTCGAGCAATGTATTGTTGGATCACGCATGCTACGTGGGAAGAAACGTACAGTATCTTCTTTCTGTGCTAATGGTTGTTTCTGACCTTTATAACAACTTCTCCTCCTCCAGCTCTGCCTGAAAACATTTTTTATTGTATTTTATTTAAGAAAAGCACTTCAAATACATCTTTATTGTGCCTTACACTTCAGTTAACCTACAATGTCAAGGTGCCAAGATACTAGTTTGCATGCCAATTGCTTCTTACTAGTGTAGCAGGAAAAGAGGCAGTTCAGTTTCTACAGCAACAGGACTGTGTTTATAGTAGTGATCTCTTGTTACATGCTTCTAACATTTGCATATTTTAATATAATATGTAAATACACGTAAAAAGTACAAAGATGCTTTTAAAACTACTGTGTCTGAAAATACCGGCTGTGAAGTTTTTTTCCCTGTGGTTCAATAAAACATAGTACATTGTGCTTGCCTTCTTTCAGCGAGTTAGATGGAAAAGGATGATGAGGGCCATAAAAACCCCTCGCGATATCATCCGTTGCAACGGGTGATGTGTGAGCGGTAGTGTGCCATGGTGTATTTTTTTCTGAGAAGATGAAAGACAGACAGATGTTTGACGAAACAGGTAATGGAAAAGAATGATGCTTGGAACAGTTGAGGTAACAGCTGCCAAAGGGACATGTCCTACTGATGGATGGCTTATCTCTTTAAGGTAGGCTACATTGCAGGTAATAAATACTGGCAAAGAGCCATGGCCATCTAGGGTGGAGATGGCCAGGAGTCCAGAGGAGGGCCACAAAGATGATCAGAACCTCTCCTGTGAGGCCAGACTGAGAGAGTTGGGACTGTTCAGTCTGGAGAAGAGGTGGCTCCGAGGTGACCTTATTGTGTCCTTCCAGTATTTGAAGGGGGCTGTAAAAAAGCTGAGGAGGGGCTTTATAGGATCTCAGGTATTGACAGGACTAGGGAGAATGGAGCAAAGCTGGAGATGGGGAGGTTTAGTCATAACTCAAAATTTCAAAGAAGTTAGTTACCAGAAGCATCTCTGTTCTGAATGCTTTTTAAATAATAGGACTGGAAGCTTTTCTCTCCAGGGCTAGGTTGGCCTTGGCAATCTTGGAGGTCTTTCCCAGCCTTAATGATTATAACTTGTTGAGAGAAAAGTTATTCTACCATTTTAGCTGTAGCATTCACTATGTCAGATAAAACACATGGATGCTTTTATTTGCACTTTTAATAGTATTTCCAAGCTAACATGGGATCAGTGTCTTGTTGGCTGGTGTTACGATATTGAAAATCCTTTCAATTCATCCTCTAAACACAGTTGAATCACCAGAGGAATTTCCTCTGAGCACAAAATTGGAATTACTAACCAAAGTGAGTAAAGTTTAAAAAATGTAAATAGTATTTGAAATGAATGTCTCTCTGCATCAATACTCTACCCATAAATAGAGAATTTTAGCTGTTCGTTAAGATTCTTTTGTTTCTTGCCTGCTGTTCGTTTGAAGCCGCTGAGACTAAGTACCTATGAGATGAAAAGCAGTTCAGGTTACTCTCAGCTGTTAAAAAAGGAAGATAGGTCAAATGAGAGGCAGCTGTCATCCCTCCAGAGATGACAGTCCCTGATCCTGCCCTTTGCCCCGATTAGACAGGATAACTGTTGGGGAGTGATCTGGGATGTCAAAGCCTACTTACTGGTGAAATGCTAAAGAGTGCTCTCTGATGGCTTGGTGTTTCATTCATCATTTATATCATACACTCAAAGTGCAAAATGAATGTTAGAAGTGAACAGGTCGGCTATGACAGAGCTTCCTAACTATTAAAAAGTTCTAATCACAAAATAATTAATCTGGGAAGGGGTCTGTGAAAACCATCTGGTCCAGCAGCCTGCTTGCAGCAATGCCAGCTTCAAAGTAGGTGACTGATCAGTGGGTAAACATGTATAGACACGGGCCAGGGATGAATTAGCCTTACCTGTGTTGAAACAGGCCTGGAGTAGGAAAAAACAAGTTTTATCAACTAAACTGGTGATTTAAAGCTTTTCTAGCACTAGAAATGGCCTTTTCTTCAGGAAGGTCTGTGTGCCTGTTCCATGCCAACAAAACCTGGTCAGTTTTGATGCCACCGTAATGCTGCATCCCCTAATGAAACACATACATCGTCAGTGAAGTAGCTTCCTCTGGGATGGTGCCAGCATGTGCTGCATTCTCTGTCCTACTAACTGTCCTCCACAGTCCCTCAGCGCACCGTGTGTCTGTCAGTCACCCTGATTATAATTTTGAACTCTGCTGCACAGAAGTCACAATGTCCCAGAAGCAGCCGCTCCTGCGCTTAAAAATTGCTAATTATGGAAGTGTCCCTCTTCCCATTAGGTCACAGCTGCAAGCAGAAAGCAGAAAAATGAGGCTAAAATGTAAAACAGGGAGGAGATGCTGGATCCTTTGTGGGGGGAAAAAGAGTGGGAGAGGGGGGAAAAAAAGAGATCAGGGAATTCTGCATCATTGAGGTTATGGGAAGAAATGGTGTGGAGCATCTTAGGTCATGTCCATGTCTTGTGTGTCAATGGGTGGAGGGCCCTAGGTAAGTTGTTCCAAGTGCTTGTTATAGGTTGAAGCTGGACTGGCCGCTAGATGAATGACAGATGCCCTCTGGAAATTGGAGACTGGAAGATGACAGATGCCCCCCCAAAAGAGAAAGAAGAAGTGAAAAAAGAGAGATTTATCAATGGGAAAAGAAAACCAAACCTGCTTTAATTAAAAGAATGACAACAAAAAGAAATATATTCAAAGCCAACATCAAAGCCACTCTCCCTTATGGCAATTACACCATGCCACCACTAGTGCTGTGGGCAGACGCTGGGGAAGTCATAGGTTGGACTCAGCAACAGACAGGAACCAACTGCTGGTGGAAGATTCCAGGACTGGATTCAGGAATGTACAGACTGGGATTGGAGGCAGAATGAACAGAGACTTCCTTGGACACTGGCTACTGAAGAAGAGGGCTTGTCCCCCATGGCCTCTCAGATTTATAGCAAATATAACATCTGTAGGCTAGAATACCTTGTTGGCCACTTCAAGGTGACCTGTCCTGTTCACCCTCCCCACAAGTGTGGCCTCTCAGTCACTGCACCCATGACTTAGCACTCTGGGTTTAGCAGTGACCTTGATTCTCACAAGAAAAAGTCTAAGCAAGAGCCTTTCTACAGACCAACCCTTGGTAGTAACCACAAACGTCAGTTGCTGTCTCCTGTAGAAGCAGACACTGCCTGCACAGATGAGCTGTGCAGAGGAGAATGAGCTGAGAAGTAAAATCACTGAACAGNACTTCCTTGGACACTGGCTATTGAAGAAGAGGGCTTGTTCCCCATGGCCCCTCAGAATTACAGCATATGTAACATCTGTGGGCTAGAATACCTTGTTGGCCACTTCAAGGTGACCTGTCCTGTTCACCCTCCCCACAAGTGTGGCCTCTCAGTCACTGCACCCATGACTTAGCACTCTGGGTTTAGCAGTGACCTTGATTCTCACAAGAAAAAGTCTAAGCAAGAGCCTTTCTACAGACCAACCCTTGGTAGTAACCACAAACGTCAGTTGCTGTCACCTGTAGAAGCAGACACTACCCGCACAGATGAGCTGTGCAGAGGAGAATGAGCTGAGAAGTAAAAATCACTGAACAGAATCAGTTCTGTTCTAACTCAAAGCAGGACACTGCTGTGACATGGGCTTGAAAGTGCACCCAATATATCACCTGAGGGCATGCTTTGCAAACTTCTCTTCTGATTTCATTGACATTAGCTGCATCTTTAGCTAAAGTGATGTTATGCAGGGGACTGGATGTCCTTGTAGTTCAGAGAAGTTCTTTTAGCAGCTCCACTCCAGGCTACCCTGAACCTCTGTGTGAACAGTTTCCTGGTGTAAACAAAATCTTGATTTTAAGGGACTGCAATTGTTTCAGTGACATCCTGCTCGTGACTCCTCATCGAGAAAGAGACTGATTTTACTCTGTGGCACCAGCAGTACAGCCTGATGGAAGGAAACAAAGCAATGAGGAGGTGGTCATAGAAGAACTTATCATAGAGAGACATTTCTGTATCACTAAGAGATTCCCCTTTTGACTTGGAGCTGGCAGAGCAGCTTCATATTCCCTTACCACAGGTTGTCTGCCCTGGGTGTACAGTCAGGGAGGCAAGGAGCAGCAGCGTGTGCGTCATCCCCACTATTTTTGACAGCAGAAGTACCCGCTAGTGGCCCAGGGTGGCTAAATTTAAGTTAGCACTGCCTGGAGATGGCATGCAGTGTAACCACTGCATTATTTACCTTGCATTGAGATCTCTCGCTGCAGACTTGGCTGTCCAGGACTCAGCTTGTATACAGTCCTTCCGCACCGCCTCAGCTCAGGGTCCGCTGACATTACTGATCTGCATGTAAAATCATGTGGCATGTGGAGGGCAGCGTTGCAGAAGGAGGCAGGACTGTTGAGAGAGATTCAGGAGGTAAAAAGTGCCACATAGGAAGGAAAACTGTAGCAAGAAGGTGGCCGCCTGACAGCATGGAGCAGTGGGGTTGACTTTTCCTCACAGGCTTGATGCCTGCTGAGCGGGTAAAGGCTCATTAAATCCGAGCTGTCTTTTGTGTGTATTTACCAAGACCTGGCTGTGGTGGATACCCAGCTAAGTTGTGTGTCCCTTGCTGGCAGAGCTTCTCAACACATGGTAAGAGTTGACTGGGTAAGGTGACTGAGAGAGAGCAAGCTGTACCCTGAAGAATGACAGAGTCAACAAATACACATGACACCGGATATGTTTTTGCATGCCTGCAGCTAAAGGCTAACGTATAGTGACATACAAGCCTGTCCTGTCTGGCAGCCACCAGACTTGCTCATCCTCATGGGAAAGCACTAACAACATTTTATAAAGTGACAACATGCCTCCTTCATGTCACTGGAGAACTGTTCCCAAAGCAGGGCTGGGCTTACAAGAATCAAGCAAGAAATGAGACATTCTTAAAGCCAAGGAGAAGGAGTATAAAAATACGGAGTAAGTACCCACCTGGAGGTGTTCCTGTGCAATCTTCTCCAGGTGATCCTGCTCTGGCAAGGCGGTTGGGCTAGATGAACTTCAGAGGTCCCTTCCCAGCCCTACATTCTGTGATTCCTTGATCTTGTCCTAGTTTCATGTGTAGATGCTACATTCCTTTTTCTATCTTAACTATTGCTTTTAATAGTGATGTACATTTAAAAAGCAGACCTCTCAGATTTATCCTTCCAGAGTTTGTGTTGCGTGGTTAGCGTTACTTCATTTTATTTTGACTTAATTGCAATGCTGAGCACTGTGTTCTGTGGTTTCTGTGGTTCTGCATGTTGTATGAAAAGCTGCTTCCTTTTCCTTGTTTAAATCATCTCCTTTAATGTCACTGGAAACTCCTGCGCTGAGAGAGGTGATACAAAATCTTTCCATCTTCACCTCCCTTACATCATCAATGATTTTAGACACCTCAGGTGTATTTCCCCTAACATAGGCGTTAGCTTTGTATTTTCCTAAGCAATAATAAAAATACCTTTAAAATTATTATTTGTGTTTAATATTACACTTTTTAAAGAAGAAAGAAAAGACTGCAACCCATGATTGCAGTTGCTAAGAAGGAATGATCTATCTAGAGTTCAGTATGATAACTAGAGATAACTACTAACAACTAAGATACTGTGCTTAAAAAAGGAGTCTCTTTCAACTCGGGTACGGGCAAGTGCAGAAGGACTGTCGAGCAGCAGATCTTATTGTAAAAATCACCCTTTCAATTTACAACATGGAGCCTTTTAAATTAATCCCGATCATCCTTGGGATGATAAAAATCCCACAAGGGAATCCTGTGTGATAAAAATAAGCGTGTGATTTCTAGCTGTAGACAAATTGTCGTGGGATGTATCTGAAGATTATTGATGCAGTGTTCTCATCACTGACAAAAGATGCAGCATGTACTGCAGGTGACTGGGCTGAGCAATGTCCTATTATTCAAGGCACCTCTTTGAAAAAGCATCAGCTAGCTACGTAAGTCTCAGAACAAAAAGTCTACCCATTCTTACTGCTGACTGAAGCTGGAGGAACCAGGGGTTTTATGGAAGGCTTAAATAAAGCCAGTTGCTCCTATAGCTTGTAGCTGTAGATATCTTGAATTGCTGAAGTAATTCTTTGTTGAATGATTCTTCTTTAGTGACCAGCTGAGGAAATAGACTCTGCCTTTCGCTTTATTGAAGCTACAGAAAGATTAGCTGGAAGATGATGTTCCACTCCCACCTAGCGGCGACTACAACATGCCCAGTATAAACTTCAGGGGTTTCTTCAGGACTACAGGAATTTGTGTTGCCCTTCCTAGAAATGACTTCATAGACTCATGGAATCATTAGGGATCGGAAGGGATCTCGAAAGATCATCTAGTCCAATGCCCTTGCCATGGAGATAGTGGCTTTACTGCAGCTTTGCTTGCAGCACAGATCAGTTCTGAGTTGCTTAAAAATGACATACAAACAACTTCTAAATTGAACATACTGGAGCTGGTAAAAAAGAAAAGCAAAATCACGATTCTGAAGTAACTTAGGTGGGTTTTGTGCAAAAGAAAATGACAACACATCTAGGCTGTTTTTTTGTGACTTAGCTTTCTTTTTCATTTTTGATGTATAGGGTTATTAATAGGATGAGACTGGAAGATGACAGGCCAAATCAGTTTCTTAAAATCAGTGAGTAGCAATTTGTTTTGCTTTAAGACAGTCCACACAGAGCGTGTGCCCCCAGCAGCACTTAGCTCCTGCTCCAAGCTGCTGGAGCTGTTTGGGGCTTTACTTGGTAGTCAAGTCCAGCTCGTACATTGGGTCTGGGGGCAAGGGTTACCAAATAACATAGGACCAAATTCAGCCACTGGGGTTTGCACAGCCCTGACCACATCATGGATGAGATTTAGCTCCAGATTGATGCCTCAGCACAGCAGTATGTAATCTTGCCATTTGCCTATAGTGTCAGCATAAACTAGTGCTGCAGAGCAGATTTGATGTCCCCTTGTCCAGGTTGTTGATGAATATGTTGAACAAAATCAGAGCTAGTACTGGCCCCTGGGGAACACTGCTGGTGACAGGTCTCATGCACAGCTCTGAGCTCTGTCACACCACCAGCTCTAGATTCAAGGATTTCTGTTGCTTCTCTGGGGCCCAGGACAAAGATGTGAAGTGAAAGCTTTCTGCCCTGTGTGGTATTGAGAAGCCCAGATGGAAGGGCCAGCTGGCAGGCTAGGCAAAGCACTGCAGAGGCTGACATTTCCATCTTTTCCCTCTAAACTGGTTATCAGTTTTCACCCAACTGCAAAGAACTTAATGGGTTTGTAGTTTTCAAGTAAATCTGATAGAAAGGCAAATGGTTCCAAGAAATTTGAAGGAAGTAAGAGAAAGTATCAGGTAAACAGATAAAGTAACTGCCTGTGCTCTGGTTTCTCAAGAAGCAGGTGATAAATAGGATGCATTTCATCTTGCAGTAACTTTCCAAGTGAGAGAGGGAAAAATTGCCATGTAGCAGCTTTTAAGAAAACTCTATGTGAGATGAAGTGAGTGACAACAAATAGTAACCAAAAATTCAGACATCTGATTGGTACCCAGATGAAAAGGAATAGAGTTTTTTAAACTTCCTAGCATGGTAAGGTCTTGGTTGTGGTACCACATCTGTTCTTGACCACCACAGCTCACAGTGGTGCAGACCAGCTAGAAAGGACCCAGAATGGCTAGATGTCTCAGAAGTGTGATTTAGGAGAAAAGACTGACATAATTCGTATGCTTTACTCTATAAAAAAAGAGGCAAGCAGGCTGACAGTCCTCAAAGGCTGCTGCTAAAAGACATTTTCCACACAGCTTTCCATGGTTGTAGTGGATGGGACAAGAAGAAATGGACCTACTTTCTAGGGAGGGGAAAGTGCAGATTAAACATTAAGAAAATAAATGTCTCCAGGTAGGGTCTTAAATAGGCTGCCTAAATATTCTTTGTATTCACAATTACTGAAGTCCTCGGGCTGTTGGTAAGACATGTAGTTTTCAGGTATAATATATTATACCTGATTATACTGATTATCCCACCTTAGGGCAAGTAAATGCTTACATGATTTCTTGAATTTCTTCCAGCTTTATTATTCTAAGACTCCATGCTCAACCTCTGTACATGTATAGAAAAGAAGTATCTATGTTAAGGAACAGTACTGACCAAAACCCTGTGAATTCTGGCTGTACACCCATTACTCTGGAAGCTAGAAGAAAGCTTCTAACCACCCAGGGATAGTTTTCCATACAAAATGCAAACCCACCTGGCTACAAGTAGAAATACAATCAGTTTAGGAAGGTATGCCATGTTTTCTTCTGATTCCAGCAGACTTGGCTCGAAGATGTGGAAAGATCCTGCTGCTAATCTTACATATGCATGATCTTTGCTTCCCAGAAGAGGGCAATTGAATGAGTGCTTTAAGCCCACAGTCCTGCTATGGTATCCAGCTTGTGAATAAGGTTGTGTTTCTTGCTACATTCTTTTCCAAGGTGTTGTTTTGCCAACTTTTACCCTCTTGTGATGTGTTCCAGGTCAATATCTAGGGTTTTAGAATCATTGCAATGACAGTGAAGCATCATGAACGCTGGATGGTGGCATTGCGGAATGAATCAGGCATGCAAATCAAGCAGCTTTTATTTACACACAGCAATATTCTAGTAATCACGAGAAAGATCTGCAGAGTAAAATGTATTGTAAAATACTTTTCATATAATTTGCTTTTGGAAAAAGAGTGGTAACTACCATGCAAGCTTGCCCAATAGTTCATATTTTCTTTTAAGTGAAAAGATGAATGATTCTGTTAAAATAAAGCACAGTATAATTTATGGCATTTGTTAGCACAGAATAATCCTTGATTACTTAGCTTTAAAAACAAGAGTCTATGCAACAAACAGCCTAGAGCAGACAGAGGTTTTGTAAAAGAGTTAATTCTCAAATGTATTTTGTAAGATCCAGGATGAGAGCGGTACTGAATGGATGCAGCTTGTCAGCTTTATTTGGGGGTTGTGGGGGGAGAACTGAGCAGGCTAGACAACATCCCTACCTCAGCTGGCCTGGCCTTTACACTGGTGAATACAGGGCTGCAAATACTCCTACGAGGTACAGTCAGGTACTGAGTGGATTTTCAGAACTCTGACTTTTGTCAAAAGCAGCCACAGAAGGCTTAGACTGGATTTAAAGTCCTTTTATAGACCCTGCTCTACTGTCTATTTTACTACCTTTGAGACTGTCACTTTTCCCTTTATGGGAGAGCAAATAATTGAATTCCTTTCCACTTTGACTGGGACTAAAACTCCTTGGACCAAAATTTATTACCAGTCTGCAAAACTATATTTCAAGCCCTAAAAGTGAAAAAATGAATAATTATCGATTAGAATAACTTTAAATTCCTTATCACATAAGAACCACAGGATCCAGCTCCTGAGTACCCCTGTCTTGAACTATGAGTTCAGGCTCAGACCTTGGATGAAGACAGTGCAGAGAGGAAAAGGGAGAGAGAAGACATAAGTCCTGGCATCCCTAGCTTTCAGGAAATGAAACGCTGGCAGATCTTGAAGACCAGTTTTGTGTCTATGAATGGGGAAGCAGACGTTACCTGCAGCACCTGAGTGATGTCTGCTTTCGGGGGTCAGATGCTGCTCACAGACACTAGATGGCACCTTTTGTTTGCTACGTGCTGGGGGCCAGAAATAGGGCCCATCCGAGTGCTGGGCGAAGCTGACAATGATGTTGGAAGCAACTGGTGCATCCATATGGATCCTTGCTGACGAAGGAGACAAAAATATCCTGGTGCTCCATATCCAGGAAAATGGGGAGGACAGAGCACCTATTAACTGCTTTGTTTCTTCTTTTTATATCTTCTCTGTGCTGTAGCTTGTGGGGTGTTGAAACGTGTGATTCGGTTGAAGAACAGGCTGTGAATGGCTGTGTGTTCACCGTGACAAGGGTTTGGGGAAAGCTGGACCTGGTACAGGCAGCTATCTACAGTGGCTTTTAGGTGATAGGGTCTAAAAATGTGGTATAGGGATGTGTGAGTCTAGCACTGTTCAGCTGCTTCACCACGTGTATCTTGTGTCATTCAGGGTGCTGTAAACGACCCCACGTGGAGTTCAGGCACTGTTTGTGGAAGGTTATATCTGCTCAGCCTCTGTGTTTGTGTCTGGGTTCCCTCTGCACTGGGTAAGTGACTACACCAAGCTCTCGTCATGTATGGTAGAGACTTGATGACTCAAGGGAGAGGAGCTGCTCACCCAATGGAAGCACAGGTGCCCATCAGCCCAAACTATCTTCTTCCTTCATTGACTGGTGACCAGACATTCAACCCTCAGATAGATGCCTGAATTTGAATGACTGCAAAAGGAGGTGGCCCCACACCTGGTGAAAAAGTGTGCTCTGTACTTGTCCCCTGATCATCTGAGATTCATATAAACTAGTAAATCCCACATGGTAACCGGACAGTACAGGATTTATAGCCTCATTACTGCAATGAAGGGTCTTGGGGAACCAGCCAGCGATCACCAGTGCTGTTTGCCAGTGATGTGAATGAACATGAGAGTAAAATTGCAGTGGCACCCTTGTAGGAAGAAAAATTGGTCCAAGACAAAGCTATTTTTCCTTAATGCAGTGCTGAGAAAACTCTGACTAAATCTCTAACAAGTTTCTACAGGCATGTATTTTTCAGAAATAAGTTTACTAAATAGTTTTGGAAAAATTTGCCCTGAGCTAATTGTGCAATTTTTGCTCTAGATTCATCATGGTGCTGTTGTAGTAGGCGTAGAACCCCTCGTTCTCATCTGGTCAATGTTTAATCTCCAGGGATCTGTAGAGTCCCTTCCTCACAGACCAGGTACCACAAGCCACGACCCATCTCCCTTGGCCATTGCAAATTAATCTAACCTTTAGCACAAAAGCTGAAGTGCTAGAAATTCATGGAAAGGACACAAAAAAAACGACTAAGGAAAGATCTGGAGCCAGTGACTTAATCTGCTACAATGGGAACTGATTGGTATGGAATAAAGACTCCAAAGATGCTAAGGATTTGGCTATGTCTACCTTAACATGATCTTATTCCTTCGTGCTGCTGTCACTTTGACTTAATAGTTCCTTTCCACTACTGGATTGGGTCATCTGCCCAAGCCTGAGCCAGTCATCAAGACAGCTTGTTAGAGGTTTTCAGTACCGTCAGCGTAGTCTGCCTGTCTCCCTATTTCTGAAGCTAAACCTCCAGAGAGGAGTTAAAAACCTAAGAAGTCAGGTTATACATTAACAAGGGGAAAAAATCACACCTTTCTGCCCACTGCAAGCAACTACGAGAAACCCTGAGACAGGAGCTAAGTAAAACCAGTAAAATTGTGCAAATTTATCCTGTCAAAAATAGCTGTTCAATCTCCCTTTAAAGCCTTTGCAATTCCTGTGTTCACTCCTCCAATCTCCATCTGACAAGCATTAAATCTAAACAAAATATCTCTCCCCTATTACCTTTACCTAAGAAGCTGGGTGTTTTTCCACAAGCAAAACAAAAAAGGAAGCAATGCGGCTAAAGTTGCACAAATAAAATAGTAAAAGAGCTGGGAGTTCACCTTATTGAATCACAGAATCATTCAGGCTGGAAGAGGACTTCGAGTTCATCAAGTCCAGACAATAACCCCACTCTACCCAGAACATATCTCTAAGCACTGCATCTGAACAACTCAACCACCTCCCTGGGCAGCCTGCTCCAGTGCCTGACCACTCTTTCAGTAAAACAACTGTAGTCAAATACAGACCCATACAAATATAGGGCTGCCCACAGGTAGGATTCTGGTGGTATTTGGGATGTCCTTTCTTATCTGAGGTGCCTGTTTTGGGCTGACACGTACAGCACAGGATCTTTGTCCTTACACAGGAGTGCATTTGGAAGCCGCTCAGGACATCTTACGTGGCGCTGGGTGCCTGTCTTTAGTCAAGGCAGTCAAGCCTTTAATTAACACAAGAGAAGCTGGTGAGTTATTCAACTCACCCTAATTCCACCAGAACTTCCTTAACTTTATAGTTCCCCGGGCTCCACTGATTATGCTGACTGCCTGCAACAGGCCTGGAAACACTGAGCTTGTGTGTAGATGTCTATGCTGCTATATGGTGTGTTTGCTGGAGCAGATCATAAGAAGGCATAGAGGTGGTCAGTGCTCTTGTCTGGGTGGAGGGAAGATACCTCCCCTTCCATTTCCTCATGCTGAGGCCCATCTGTGATCCATCGTTAGAATTAGGATCACACTTAAGAAGAAAGAGTAATATGCATGATGCATTGGAGTGCTGAGCCACAGGATCATTGCAAGATGAGAGCCACCGGTAGGATTTCTCAAACCAGATGACTTACATTTCTAAAACCCAAGGAGACAGATATAAATGCTTAGTAGTTGTTTGCCTTGCTGAAGCAGGAGTTCATACCTTGCAGACAGGACTTCAAACGTACTGTTACACACAGAGGATGTGGAGCAAGTGACATTGAATCACTGCAGTTTGGATGGTAACTTTGATTCTGTAGGAACAGAATGTTAGTGTCTTGTGATCCTGTCTCACTTCACAGAACCTGTTAAAACCTCTCCATTCATACATCTGTACATCACAGCTTATGCATTTTGCTCTCTTTCACTTTTCTGCTACTTCCCAGCAACAGGAGGTGCTTAGCCACCAGTCTAGGAAGCCAAGCCTAATGTGCTCCTGAGGACAAAATGCCATGAATGATTCATCTCTGCCTCCCCCTCACTTTCCTTCTTTCAATTCGTTTTATACCTGTGCTGACACTATATGGTATGGAGTATGCGTTTGGTTAGCATGGGTTAGCTGACCTGGCCATCCCTCAGCCCTCCTCAGCTGGGGAGAATGTTGGGAAAGGAAAACAACCCCCACAGCCTTGGTGCTGTGTGAGCACTGCTTGGGCAAGTGTGGCTAGAAAGCTACCTGGTGGAAAAAGCCCAGGGAGTGTTGATTGACAGGTGGCTGAATATGAGCCAGCAGTGTGCCCAGCAAGCTAAGGCAGCCAACAGCATCCTGGCTTGTATCAGAAGTAGTGTGGCCAGCAGGAATAGGAATGTGATCGTCCCCCTGTACTCAACCTTGGTGAGGCCACACTTCAAGTACTGTGTTCACCTTTGGGCAGCTCAGTACAAGAAGGGCATTGAGGTGCTGGAGTGTCACCAGAGGTGGGCAACAAAGCTGGTGAAGGGTCTGGAGTACAAGTCTTAAGAGGGGAAGCTGAGAGAACTTAGGTTGTTTAGCCTGGAGAAAAGGAAAGTACCTGAAGGGAGGTGGAGGTTAATCTATTCTCCTTATTAATTAGGGACAGGACAGGAGGAAACTGCACAAGTTGCACCAGTGGNGAAGGGTCTGGAGTACAAGTCTTAAGAGGGGAAGCTGAGAGAACTTAGGTTGTTTAGCCTGGAGAAAAGGAAAGTACCTGAAGGGAGGTGGAGGTTAATCTATTCTCCTTATTAATTAGGGACAGGACAGGAGGAAACTGCACAAGTTGCACCAGTGGGGGTTTGGTCTGGATTTTAGGAAAAGTCCATTTGTACAAAGGTTTGTAAAGCATTGGAATAAAGTGCCCAGGGGAGCAGTGGAATCGTCCTCCCTGGAGACATTTAAGAGGCACAGTGCTTAAGGGCATTATTTAAGGGTGACCTGGCAGTGCTGGATTAGTGGTTGGACTCAGTGATCTTAAAGGTCTCTTCCAACAAAACTGAGTCTGTGATTGTGTGATACAGCGTGAAATGTGTTGCTACATAGAGAGGTGAATATGCAGAGGGCTTGTCATTCCCACCTGTTAAAAAGGTGACCTCCGAAGACCCAAAACCTCTCTATTATGGTTTGGTAGCCTAGTGGAAGTGACAGAAGGCAGAGGACCAAACTCAGGAGAGATATCTTGTAATACATCCTGGTCTAACCAGTGTTAACCAGTTTAGGAAAGCGCGTACGTGATGGGAGTAGTGGGCAGGGAGACATGCACATGGGACACCAGGCTTCTTTGCTAATAGCAAGCTGAAATGGCTCAGCTGTGACCCTGTACATCACAGAGACCTCTTAACTGTTTGGACTAACCCGACTGTGGTCTTCTGGACCTGTTCCAATTTAAATTTAACACTGCTGTGCTTAGGGCAGCCTGCTCCCCATTAGAGGTTTACAGAGGTTGCATACTGCAGGAACTCAGGTACATGGCTAATCAAGCAGTGAAACTGTGATAAAGTCTTTCAATTAGGACAACAGAATGTGTGAGCATGGCCTTGCAGTGGAGAAAACTTAGCGATGGTGGACATGGCCTGTGCACAGAGGCTGGCTGTTCAGTTTTGTTATGACATTTCATGAGGAATCTTTCACAAGCAGCCATCCATTCGTTGCTAGGTGGCTGCTCTTTGTTTATTTTTGACCATAAAATCATAGAATCCTTAGGGATTGGTAAGGGACCTCAAAAGATCATCTCTAGTCCAATCCCCCTGCCACAGCAGGATCACCCAGACCAAGTTGCACAGGAACACATCCAGACGGATCTGGAACGTCTCCAGAGAAGACTCCACAACCCCCCTGGGCAGCCTGTTCCAGTGCTCTGGTACCCTCCCTGGGAAGAAGTTCCTTATGATATTGATAGGGAACCTCCTCTGTTCCAGCTGGCACCCAGTGCCCCTTGTCCTATCCCCAGATGCCCTTGACAAGAGCCTGGCTCCATCCTCCTGACACCCACCCCTCACATATCCCAGGCATTTGTACATGGATAAGCAGAAACCTCAAAGATTTTCCCCAAACAAGGTATGGCTGCAATAGTTGGCTGCAGTGCAGTAAGAAACACAGTGGTTTTACATCTGAACATGATAATTCCAGAGCACAAGGTGAGTTGTTAATTATTCTTATCAGCAGTAAGCTAAAGCAAGTAGCTTTAATTGTAGTAAAGAAATGTCAAGCTAAAAAGGTGACCTTTTCACTGCTGTTCTTTTCTGCTAAAGGAACACAAATACCTCAGTAGTTTATGTTTTATTCTATACAAGTGCGTCAGGTAGACACATGCTTGACTCTAGCTGCCCTCTA
This sequence comes from Upupa epops, assembly GCA_013397515.1. Taxonomy (NCBI): domain Eukaryota; kingdom Metazoa; phylum Chordata; class Aves; order Bucerotiformes; family Upupidae; genus Upupa; species Upupa epops. The sequence goes on along the minus strand of VZRI01000172.1, from coordinate 283,180 downwards.
CCTCTGCTTTGCAGGCACACTGAGTAAGCCCTTTGTTTCTCGTCCATTTGAACTGCAGTACATGACACACAGCATCTTCTCTTTAGTAAGTAACTGTGTCTGAAGAACCCACTGAATGATTTATCATGTTTTCAGAACCTCACTGCCCAGGCCAGTTAATGTTTAGTGAAAAACATAGTTGTGACTTTGGGAGACCAGATACTGTCAGGGAATGAATGGCTGCAGTCAGTGAGGATTACTTGTCTCTCACATGAGCTTCACCAACAGGTCAGCAGGAGGATGCTGGTCCCTCCCATACAATATGTATTTTAGTCTTCAAAAGGTGAATGAAAACATTCCCTAAAAGAAGGTGTAAGGTTATAGCCCGCTTCTGTTTGGAGAAGCAATGGATTTTCAGTGAGAAAAAGCCAAGAAATAGGAAATAAAGAATCAGATGAATCCATTTCCAACAAAGTAAAACATTACAGCAGAGTACTCCAGTCCTGATCTCTTGAATAAAATTCTTGGAGTCTGTGAGGAGTGAGGAAGGTTGATTGGAGCTCTAGAGAACTGAGCAAAAAAATGGTAGCAGGAGCTCGGTGTCAACAAACACGAAATAGTACTAATTGGAGAGGCAAGCATGATTTATTCATTAACCTTACACCATTCTGCCTGTGTCAGGTTAGGAAGGGGACTTGGATGTGGTGGTGGACAGCTGTGTGTGGCCACAGTCCAAAGACTGGAGTGAGTGAACAGGTGGTAAAGGTGTGGGGGTAGAAGGCAGCGGCAGTGCTTTCATGTGTTTGGCAGTGTGAGCATGAGGGCAAGACAATCTCAGGCAGCAACACAGATCTGTGTCAGCTTCAGCACAGGGTGATAGGAATGAGCATGTGTGTAAAAATACGCGTCAGAAACCATGCTTTAAAAGATCAAGATTGCTTACCTTTGGAACAAGGAGAATTGGGAGTACAATAGCAATATATAAGCCAGCAGATGATGTGGAGCACTGAGCTTGGCAGCACAAGAATAAGGGAAAATCAATGGTCGAAAAGAAGGCAAACATGATTAACTGGAATTTGTGCACTTGTGATTTGGATAATACAGTTTCTCATCACTGCCCCAACGTGTGACAACAAACATCTGGACTTCCACAGTCGTTCAGTCAATGAGTCTCACAGAGAGAAAATTACAAAGTGATAGAAAGGGATTTTGTTGCCTCAGGAAAAATAATTAGACCGTAAAAATCATTAACCTGGAGTTGTATGTACGATTAATACTCTATCAAATGTTGATTGTGGGACTAAATTGCAAGCTAAAGGAGCAGCTGAAACCACTACCCAATGGTATAAACAAGGTCAGCTTTGCTGGGAAAGGAAACATGAGATGGATAAAAATAGTCCAAGTGGTACTTTCACCTATCGCTGATGAAAGGGAGAAGGGTTTTAGACTTAAACTGCATGGTTTTTCCTAATTTTCCAGTACAGAGATGATTAAATGCATCAGTGTCTATAAAAGACTCATTCCCAAGATCCAGAAGCTGCCTGGGCACATTTGATTTGAACCCACCTTAATATCTTTCGTAGGCAGCAGCATTTTGATTGGTATGAACGCTCCTGCCAAGTACATCCACGTGAAATATCTGCTTTCTGCTATCCATTCAGCTTTCTTCTTTGTTGTCATGGCAATAAGACTGTTTTTGACACTGCCATTAATGAACTCTGAGGGTGAGAAAGGTCCTTCTCCAACAAAGAGTGACACCACCACAAAGCAAATTAAATTGCTGTGACAGTCTATCTATTGAGAATGAGTTCACACGTCACCGGGGCTTTTAGGATCTTATTGAGGACTTTGTGGCCGCCAAAAGTCATAAAGCACTGCTGTTGTAACAGGTTTATGTTTCTAGATGGCATTTGCCTGCATTGTTTGATGACCCTAACACTGATAATTTCTGCCTTTTTACCTTGCCAGTGTATTCACTGTTGCTCCTCTGTCAGTGTGTGCCAGTAATCGCATCTGATCTCCAAACCAGTGTAATATAGATGCCATAATCACATAACCAGGTGACAACTGAATACACTACAGCCAACTGTTACGAGCACTTGACAGGAATAGTTGTGGACCATAAAATAGAGCCCAGCACATTACAGTCTCACAGTACTGATGAGGCTGGAAGACCTTAAAGATCATCCAGTCCAACCTAAAACCAACCAAGTAAACCTAAACACCTGACATCTAGCTCATGCCACTCAGCACTTCATCCAGCCTAACCCTGAACACCTCCAGAGACCTCCAGGTGACCCAACCACATCCATGGGCAGCCCGTTCCCAAACTGGATCACTCTGTCAGTGAAAAACCTTTTCTTGATGTCAAGCCTAAACCTCCCCCGGTGGACCTTAAGATTGTGACCCCTTGTCCTGTCTCCAGTGTCCAGGGAGAAAAGACTGACCCCCGCCTGACCATGACCCCCTTTTAGGTAGTTAGAGACAGTGATAAGGTCACCCCTGAGCCTCCTCTTCTCCAGGCTAAGCAGCCCCAGCTCCATCAGCCTCTCCTCGTAGGGCTGACCTTCCAGCCCCTTTCCCATTCCAGTTGCCCTTCTCTGGACTCTTTCCAGCCCCTCGCCATCCTTCCTAAACTGAGGGGCCCAGAACTGAACACAGTACTCCAGGTGTGGTCTAACCAGTGCTGAATACAGGGGGAGGAGAACCTCCCTCTCCCTGCTGGCCACACCATTCCTGGTACAGGCCAGGATGCCATTAGCCCTCTTGGCTGCCTGGGCACATTGCTGACTCATGTTAAGTCTTCCAGGTGTGCAGTAGTGGTGGCCCAAACCACATGTGAGTGGGGCCTTTTACCATCAATCAGTTGCCTGTCCAAGAAAGGTCTTTACCACCTGCAGAAGTTGTAAATGCTATCAAGAAGTGGTAACACTGGTGCAAGTGGCTCTCTGATTCTAAACCTCTAGCAGTGCACCTGAAAAGCCCTTTTTATTAGAGTATCTAATGCAGTATGCCTTATCTGACCTTAAGGAAAGACGTCTGGTTTGGCTAGGAGGGAGTGGATCCTCTCCATGACCCCTCTCACAGTGCTGTGTTTGTGATGGTAGCTGCAGGGGTGTTGATAACACATCAGTGTTTTGGCTGCTGCTCAGCAGGGCTTGCACAGCACCAAGGGGTTTTTTAATTTCCTAACATTGTCCCCAAGAGCAGGTTGAGGGGTGGGCTGGGGCAGCTAACCCAGACTGACCGAAGGGGCATTCCATACCCAGGTACAAAAGCACGGGGAAAGAAGAATGAGGAGCAGGTGGGGTTTGTTGACTGCATTTTGTCCTCCAGATCAACCACTACTTGTGTCAGCGCAGTGCTTCCTAGGACAGTGGCTGAACATCATCTGCTGAAGGCACATAGAGAAGAATCTGCATGATTTGCCTTTCCTTCCGCATGCAGATTTTGCTTCTGCTTTATTTAACCGTTGCTGTCTGTACCTGCCAGCCTCATTATGTTTTTCTCTCTCCCGTTCATCCAAGAGGAGGAGAGTGATGGAGCAGTGGACACCTGGCCAGGGATTTGAATACCCTTTGGTGCATTTCTAGAGCTTTACCTTTAGATAAAGACTGCACAGCATCTGACTAAATCATGTCAGCGCAGGCATCAAGAACGGCTTCTCATTGTTAAAGAAACACCATGACTCATAACTAGAGTTGCTTCTCATTATTTGCTTAAGGGTTAGAAAGTACAAAAGATACGTACGTGACACACTTCAAATTGCTTATTCATTTTATTTTTGATTGAATTTACCACCCTCGGAAAAGCTATGCTAATCTTTCCTACTGCAGCTGATGTGCCCTCAGTCTTTGTGTGTGTCTGACACTGCTGGTAACCCCCATTTCAAAAAATAAAGACATTAGCAACAATCACAGGGGAAGGCGTCTGAAAGCTCATCTTTGGTCTTCCACTCCGATTATTTTATCCTACAGAGACTCAGTCATTTCAATGTCCTTGCAGGAGCTGAGCAATGGTCTTGTCGTGTGCTGCTTAGGTAAGTAAGGGTCCATTTGGGAACGTGGCTGCACCTTGAGTCAAAGGGGTGGAATTCAGGGTGAAAAAGAGTGAGAGAAGACAAAACGTATCTTATAGTTCTGGTAACGAGAGGTGGGTTTTCTCTCTGGGTCTGTTATATCAGCATCCTATCCCTATGCTAATTTCCTCTTTCATTGGCATTTGAAAAATAACTTGAACTGAAAAGTAAATAAGAAACCCGGTACCTGTGTTCTGTCTCCTTCATGGTGACTGGATTTGTTCTTTGTGACAGGAACAGCTTTTTTGCAGACTGAATTTATACTTCTGATTCCAAATTCAGAGGAAGGGAGACAAAAGTGAAATGAAAGATCAGGGAAGAAAACGTGGAATTATTTCTTGAAGCCTCAAATATTACACAAGCTTGTATTTTAATAAAAAGATGAAATAAAATCAAATGAGACAGTGTGCTACATCGGGACGTCAGCGATGAATGATCGAATGAACAGATGATAGAGGTGAGAAGTCCTGTAGGAGGATTTGGATCTCCTGGATGTAGCAAGCTGGCTATGAGGAAATTGTGTTCTGCTGGTAAAGAGTGGATACCATAGAATCAGAATCATTAGGGATCAGAAGGGACTTTGAAAGATCATCCAGTCCAGTCCCCCTGCCACAGCAGGGTCCCCTAGACCAAGTCACACAGGAACACATCCAGGGTCTTCAACATCTGCAGAGAAGGAGGCTCCACAACCCCCCTGGGCAGCCTGTTCCAGTGCTCTGGTACCCTCCCTGGGAAGAAGTTCCTTCTGATACTTAGATGGAACCTCCTCTGTTCCAGTTTGCACCCATTGCCCCTTGTCCCATCACTAGATGACCACAAATGACCCAAGCCAGGATCACAGCCTGCAAGATGCATGAAGCAGTCCCTTCCTGAGGACTGGAAACTTGAAATGGTCTCATTCAGCTTAGAGCTGAGAAGGCTGGGGAGATGTGTGACAGACCCTTGGGCTGCCTCGAAGAGTATAGGACAAAGAAGGCACCCACAGCTCAGGGAAGGTTGGAGCACACCCTCTCCCTACGGCTGAAGGAGTCAAGGATAAAACCTGGGTGGCCTACAGCTAGTTTTACCTGGGGGAATGTCTTTGTTTTCTATCACACAGACCCCTGGACATTTCTATCATGGAATGTGCTGGAGAACATGACAGCGGAGGAGCCCTTTTGCTCTGGCCTGACAGGAGAACAATCTAATGCTTGATCTTCCAAGGTGGATTTGTCATGCTGTGTCCACTGCACAGTTAAGCTGTCTTCTTGACTCAACCCTTCCAAATCATCACAACAGCTTAAAAATCCCAAGATCTTTGAAATAATACATTTAGGTGCCTTTTTGTTTTCCAAGTGTTACGGGTGATTTATGTGCTGTCAGCTCAGGACACGTAAAGCCAGCTCAGAACTGCTCCCACTTAACCTGGGCAGCAGTTTTTCTAGCTTTTATCCATCACCACAAGGAACATATTTGGTCCACTTGTTTTTTTTTTTAAAAGATAATCAAGGTTTTGCCTATTTTTGATAAAGACCTCGAATCTGCAGTTTCATGACGTGGAAATTTTGTGTGTGAAGTCCCCAGGTGCCGAGTCCTGAATGCTTCATTTAAGGAGTTCTCCTGCTGACAAATCTGAATGATACCGACCCTCAGCTCAGCAAATAGGACACTCAGGAGCCCAAGTTCATTCTTATTGAAAAAGAAGTCTCACCCTACACTAAGCTACATTCTGTGCCTCAGAGCTCTGTTGAATACGAGGAAACCAGCACCTTTTCAGAAACAGCCTCCTGGCCCCAAAGAAACAAATGGCTTTGTGTGTTTGACTGTATTTTTGTCCCTCTCATTTAAACTTCAGTTTATTTCTTTGTCTGCCCTTAGGTTTGAACCTTTCAGAGCAGAGATCATCTTTGATGGAAGGTGCTTTGCACAGAGCTGATCAATGCACACAACAGTGATGGAGCAATTAATGAGGAGGGCATTAAACCATTAAACCATTAAACATATCTTTAAAATTAGGTTAATTCTTAAACAAATCCCCGTCTTTAGGAGAATCTGAGTACGCACAATTGGCAAGTACTGTGAGTAAAGACTTGGGTTGAAAGAAACAGGTATGATGTGAGCCAGAAAGGTTTAATTAATGCCAATCAGCAAGGCTGGATTGCAGCATCTGATATTGTAAATGAAAGCACTTAACGAGTTTATCAAATCCCTAAATTATTTCTGGGCTCTCCTGAGCTGGTGAGTTGGGAAGATAATGAGCACTGGGCAAGAATGTGGGAGTTGTCTCCATTCATGTTGTATCTGTGAGATGGGGGCTGTTGTGCTGCTGGTAGTCAGGCAGGTAGAGGATGTGTTAAATTCTCTCACTTCTTTACATGGTGTCTTGTTTTCCCATGTACAGGGATAAAGTTGGTGGGGAACAATGGAGGTAGGGATTCTTTTAAGAGCCTGAAGCTCAACACAGCTGTGTTGTATTTCCAGCAGATGGCTGGTAAATTGAGGTCCCCCACAAGAACAAGGGCTTGTGATTTTATGGCTTTTCCTAGTTGCCTATGGAATAACTCATCGACCTCCCCATCCTGGTCAGGTGGTCTATAACCAGGATGCTGCCACAGGGGTCCAGAGGGATCGGTGCCTGTGAAATGAAGGATTAGCTGGCATAGCTGTGCCACCAAGAGATGTAAAAAATCCCTCTCAAGCTCCTTTCCCAAACCAACATCTTAAATTCCATGCCAATACCAACAGGCAGTTAGTGACTTGTGTGGGGCAATGCACTTTTCTTCCCCGTACCATCTGCCACGAGCACAAGCTCTGCAAGGTGGAGGGGACATGTGTGACAGGGCATGGGCACCAACTGCTTTAAAACAAAATCTTTTCTGGTGAATTTGAAGGGTAGAAGCTCTCAAGGGATGCCAGTTGCCTTGATAGTGCTCTTCTACAGGCAGGACAGTAAGGAAAAGGTCTAAACTGTTCTCTCTTCTCCATAACCACAGTCAGTGTCTCTTTATTTAGGCTGATGGGTTGTTTTTATTTGATGGAGTCTGTGCTCAGAGGTACTAACTCTACCAAGATGTGTCTGTGATTCATAACGTAAGTGATAGTGACTAATGTCATTTTGCATGTCATCAGGGAGTTAAACGCAATCCACTTAAGGCAACCAGGAAACTCCACCATAAAATTGTATTCGTGAGTGCTGCTGCTGGCAAACATTGGTGTCTAGCCTCAGACAATCCGAAGGCTTCCTGGAGGCCTGCCTGTTCCCTTGAAACACCCGATTAATTAACAGTTTGCCTGCAATAAGTGGTTCACAACAGCGAGACTCACAGAGACATTACTATCCAGGTGAAATCCATTACTGCTTCTCTGTACCTCACCATGCTATGAAAGTGACTCCGCACCTGCCTCTTCCCAGAGTGTTGTTCTAAACTCTGTTAGTGAGAAAGATCCTAAAATCAAGGAGAAAGGCAGTCAGAAACACAGTCAAATGCACCAGCAGTGTCTGAGTGCCGTGTTCATTCCTGTATTGATTGATGTCCAAGGACTGGAGCCCTCAAGGAGATTTGTTGTTCTTTGAGATTATACAAGGTGTGTTTGTTTTCCCGAAATATTGGATTTGTAACTCTGCTTGATATTTGCAGATTCACTGTGTGATTTTGGCTCCATTGCAGTACAAATAACTTTTGGGGTAGGTCTGCTCTTAGTAGGGTATGGAGTAGTTCCTGCTGCCTGGCACGGAGGTTGAGTGGGACAGCTCTTCCTGAGCTGCTGCTTCTTTGTCACCCAAGCCATTTCCATATGTTATGCTCACTCTAAATGGCAGACCTGACTTTTCTATCGTATTACAGTTGGTCTGAAGGGTTAGACCAAGTGTTATCTCTGAAGAAATGAGAGGTTTTTGCTTTTATTAAAATGGGACCTTCAGGGGAAAGGTTGGAAGAAGGGGACTCAGCTGCAACTGCGTAACGTGAGCTAACCCATCAAATACCAGAGAGGGTCTGATAAAGCTGTTCGCTGTCAAAGAAAACACATCTTGAGCTGGAACACTCAATATTATAGACAAGCTATGAAGACAAGAAAAAACCAAAAGCATAGCATGCTCAACATTCAGGAGCGTACACCAAGCTGGGAAATGCCTAGCAGGTATAGCTGAGCCACCACACAACCAAACAGTGGTTTAGGTTGGGAAAGACCTTTAAGACTATCGAGTCCAATCATTAACCCAACTGTACCAAACCCACGGCTAGGCTATGTCCTTAAGCACTTTATCTACATGACTTTTAAATAGATCCAGGGATGATGCTAAACCACCGCCCTGGGCAGCCTGTTCAAGGCCTGATGACTCTTTCAATAACATTTTTCCTCATGTTCCTTCTTACCTGAGCTTCTGTGAAGGGAAAGATGTAGTTCCTGGAGGAGCATGGCAACACGTGGCAGAGAGACATGTATCTCTGGCACAGCTCCTGCCATCCTCCCTTTGAGCACAAGAACGAGTCCCAAAAAGCTCCAGGAAGGCTTTTGGGACAAGAGGATCCCATCCTGCCCTTGAGACAGCCAGTGCTGAGTTACCTCATGCAAAACAGTAATGTGAATTATTTTGTTTCCAGGTACCTTCTCTAGATGTACACTAGGAGTTGGACACCTCAGTCCACAAGATAATAAACCGCTCCACTTCAAACAAGGATAAACAGCACTACACAGGAAATCAGAGCAGATAACTATGATTAGTCTTTTATTCTCTTCATTATTCTTCTTAGTCATTATTTGAATGTATGAATGAAAGAATGATTGTATAGGGTTTCTGTATTCATTTTCTCATCATAAATCATTTAAACCAAGGCATTACATCTATTTTTCATGAAAGCAAACCCAATTTAGAAATGAATATTTGCATTTCTGAATCCCCACACAGTCGAACCCTTCTGATTTATTAAAAATCTATTTTCTCCTGATATTTGTAAATGCCTTTTTTATTTCCCTTCACACTTTTGCAAACAGCTAACCAGGCCTTGTTTTGGCTCTCTGTACCCTGGCATGCTGATAACTGACTGCACATTCTAAGCTGTGGATTCCCCCCCCCCTGCATTTACACTACAGCTTTTTCCTTTAAGCCTGTGTTAAAGGTGACCTCTGGACAGGAAGGCACACAGCACATCGAGGAGTTTCTGTCCTTTAGCAGGGCTACTGTAGGGCCAAGCTCAAGTGTGGCTTCTCACTTTAAACCTCCTATTTTACATTGTTTTTCTGTTCTTGGAGGGTTAGTTGTAAGGAGGCTTTTGTTTGAGCCTGGGCAGCTGCCTCCAGACAGGGGGAGGTTTGAGTGGCTGACCTGCTTCTCTTCTTGTTGTTTGGTTAAAGACCTCAGTTTTCACATGGGTGGAACCACAGGAAAAACAGCTTTGGCTCCAAAAGCATCCTTAGAGAGTTCAGGATTGCTCTTCATCCTGGTCAGAAAGTACAGCAAAACAACAATGGAAAAGCTTCCTCAGATGTGAATCTTGTACTGCTCCATCTCCAGAAACAGAGAGCATATTCTTCTCACTCACATAAAATGCACTCACTGTGCACTTACCATGTGCAACTGATGTGACTCTGAGGAGGGGAGCCTTACCCTGAGTCCTGGGGAAGAGCTGACACCCTGGCTGTCTGTGTTGCATGCCTATCCCTCAGCCTTGTCCTCTGCTAGGTGGTCCCAGGAGCATGACGTAGGAGCAGACCTTCCTGGGCAGCATTTGGAACTGGTTTTTATTGCTTTTCTTTTTCTGGGGGCTTATGCCACATCATATTTTTGTGTGAATTGCAGCAGACCAGATGCTCTGTGTCAGCACAGGGGTACTGCCTGCTCAGTGCTCACCCACCACACTTCCCAAACAGCTCCACAGTGTTTTTCCACTCTGAATCTCCTCCTGTGATGATGGTCTGTGGCAAATGGAAGAGATGCCTATTGTAAGCTTCCCTTCCTTGTCAACCAGAAAGCAGCAGCATGATTTTCCTAACACCAGACAAATGTGAAGATATTGCCACCAGTAGGTATCTCAGAAAGGTACCCAGCAACCCAGAACAGATGAAGGAGCTTTGCTGTAGTGCAGTGAAACACAGAACACCTTGTCGTCTATAGTTGTGTGTACCGTACGCATGCTTGGTTTCCTTGGAGCCAGCAGTCTGATGTTAGAAAGACATCACATAGGCATAGGTGTGCTCCTGTTTCAAACCACTCTCGTCAGGAAGAATATGTGCTTTGGAAAGATTTCTTCTCATGAAAAGAAATCATTTTATATTGGAGGGGAGAAAAACCTGTGTTTGACTGCCCACAACATTTGATTGCTGCAATGGGAGGGACGGCAGTTGTCTGCTTCTTTTGCCTTGCTGGTAAATGGAAGTATCCAGCAAAGATAAAAGGTAACCAGCTGGGATAACTGTCCTCTAATTAGTACTGCAGATTTTAGGTTGGGAATTTAGAAATAATATGATGCAGCCTGTGAAATTTGTTATAAACAAGACCAACCAGGAACAAAATGCTCAAAATATGGACTGCGGCACCTAATCTGAAAGAGCTGATCAGCCGTTTGGAGCAAAATCCTGTTAGACTTCATTGCACTGGGAAGAGAAGATGCTTGTTCTCAGAGCTACCATGCACAAAAAATCAAATCCATATTAAGCTTCTTACGTCAGGTGCTCCTGAACGGATCGGTCAGGGTACACGGCCACTGTAGTCATAGACTACAGAGGTAGTGTTTGCTTAGGCAACCTGAGGACTGGTAGCAAATCAGGTACAGGAAGACAGAGAGCCAGCACTTCCAGGGGATTGTCACAACTATTGCTTGATTTTGTCAAGAGTTTACTTAGAAACTACAAATTTATAAAGTATGAGGAAGGGGAAAAATTCCTGCAGGGGAGCAACACCTCTCTGAGAATCACAGTAAGAAAGAAAGTGAAGCAAGTAAACTTAACCATGGACTGAAAACAATGGCAGCTCAGGAGCTGTGTGTAAGCAGGTTGGATGCCCCTTGGGGGACCAGAGCACAGGAACAGAGCCACCTAGGAGGCTATTTGTTGTATAGGTGAATCCTAACCTTGGAGAACAACACACAGCAAAGAATATGGATAAAGGTTTTGTTCAGAGGCAGAGAAAATACCGTGCTGATAAGTGGTCACTGTCAAATTAAATGTTCCTTAACAAAAGCCTGTGTATTATACTTAATGTCTCTTGTCGAATGCACTTAACCATTACCTTTTATCAGCCCAGAGTGGAGTCAGGGTTCCTGAAAATTTTACATTCAGATTTACTGACTGATTACTCTTTCCCGAACTTACATAAAGGATATATAATGCATGGAGTTTGAGATCGACCAGCAGAGCAACAATGACACAGCAACAAAGAGCACGGGATAAAGGACGCTGCATTTTTTAAGAAGAGCTCTTATAAAAAACATGATGCAAATAACATAGGAACCCCTGTGAAGAAAAGTAAAGGACATAAAACTCTAAGGGGGCCAGCTTTGGATGGCTGTCAAAGCAGTCTGCTTAGCTTTTATTGTCAGCCAAAGCCACGTCTGAGGTCAAGGCTAGGTTTACAGGGATGCCAGGCATGAGCAGGACTCCTTTCTGATCCCAACGCGTTTCTTCTGCACTGGAACCAAAGGCTAAAGAAGGGAAATGCGTGGAACTGATGAGCACAGGGAGCTCCTTGCTGCATCTTGAAGACTGACCAAGCCTTGACCAGCAAATGGCAGGGAGGAAGAGAAGCTGCTTGTGAAAACACGGAGCAGCTCCTATGCAAGTCGACACAGAAGATTTCCATGATGTCTCTCAGAACCAGGGTACACATCAGCTTTCACTCAAAGACTGGATGAAATGTAAACTATTCTGTTTCCTTACTCATCTACACTCTCCTGTGCAGCAGAGTGAAGCTTTCAGTGGGGAAAAAGCCAACCCCACTTTATAAAATGCCAACTTATTAAAGACTATTGCCTTTAAAAAAAGGCTGTTATTCTTTATCTTCACAAAGCCTAACACGGGGATTGAATATGAATGCATCACATGATGAAACTTGTTATAGATCTCGATCAGTAACTGAAGGAAAGAGCTAAACCAGCAGCATCTTTCTAGACTATTTCTGAACAAAGTTTAGACAAAGACTGTAAATTTGCTTTCAAAAATGTATTTTATTGTGAAATCACGAGCATGTCATTCTATTACCCAAATAGCAGAACAAAAGTTATGAATATTCATCCTCACAGCAAAGAGAGAATATTTCACAGCAATTTCACCCTAAGTGAAATCTCAGCTATTCCTCTAGCTTACAGAATTAGGCTCATACATTTCCAAACCGTATTTCAGAAGTGCCACAAGGAAACCTGGGCATTCATCCATACAGGGAAAAGAGAGGAAATCCTCTTGATGCGTGTGACAGCACTGTTTTCTGGATGACTTGTGCCTGTCAGGCTTACAAGTGGCTGCCTGTGCTAATTCAGAGCTACTCTGGAGCCTTGCATGAATGTGTAGCTCCATTAGTATGTCTGGATTACTCTACATTTTGGTTACAGTTCACTAATAACACTAAATTGCTCTTCCAAAATAGGAAGATACTCTCTGAATGAAAATGCAACGGCATAGACAACTCAGTGACTCAGAGACTCTTTGAAAGATGTGAAGTAGCTTATGTCTGCTTTGTTTCAAACACAATCCAAACGAACAACAAAACCCTTTGCTCCCGAGTGTTCTGGCAGCTCAGGTTAAGAGGTTTCAGCTTCTATTTCCAGTCTGGTCAGCGTGCAGGTCAGGGCGAGATGATTAGCAGCTATCTACCGTCACAGGAGTCACTGTGACAATCTCTGCCTCCCAGCGAGCAAGTGCTCTGCATTTGTCACCACCGAGTGTGTCAACAGGTGCTTCTGCAATTTTTCACATGAGGTCTTTACCCCCCTCAAGTGATGGGAAAACCCCACAGGCACCTCAGAGAGGACCTAGACAAAAGGGAGTAGCCACTGATTCAGATGCTGGGAAAGTCAGCATAAGGGAAATTTGAAAAGTAGATACTCTGCTATCAAAGACTATCATTTAAACATCATTACATTCACTGATGTGACTTTCTGATAGAAAATTGCAGTCTGGTTTATATCAGATTAGAAATTTAATACAGCTGCTCTTAAGGATCTAGAAAGCCTTTGCATAACTTTCAGCCGTGAAGCACAGAGCCAGAGTAAAAGCACTAGAAGATGAAGGGAAACCTGCGCCAGGGGTTGCATGGCAACTGAAAGCTTGGCTCTGCCCGACAGTGGCAGTTCTTTGTACTTTAAACTCTCCGGTAGGGAAATTAGTCATTAAAATGGATCTCAGATAGATGACTCTTAATTTCGGAAATACAGCTGAAGCGCTGCCGTACACAAAAGCTGGCTTATGAAAACATCGCTTCTTGCACACAAGCTTGCTTTGTGAGGAGCTGGATACCAAATAAAAAACAGAGAAAGGACTGGTGCACCTCAGTCAGAGAAGGCCTGTTGCTCCTTTTCCCTAACCACTAATCATCCACCACTCCAGTCCTGTTTAGACCTCACACAGCTTCGATCTGTCCTTCATTTCAGAGGAACAATACCTTCGCTGTTTGCAAGAGGAAATACAACAAACCGAATTGCTTGGCACAGGAATGGTCTTCACTGCTTTCTTGACTCCTTCTGGGAGTCAGCCAGTCCCATGGAAGACAAAAGATGAGTTACGTATGGACTCAATCAGGGTTTCCTTCCACAACGGCTGCACAACTGCACTGTGCTAACAGTTGAGTGCAAAAGTCTTCTCGAGTAGCCGATCTGTTTCCACAAAAGGTGTGTATAAGCAAGAGACGAAGGTCTTTTCAATCGCTTCCTACCCACTGCTTCTGCTACTAATAAATAAAACCTGGAACCCACTTTGTATTTACCTTGTGCCACCCTGGAGGGTTGCAGGAGGGCTGGGAAAGTTCTCCCTTTTCCAGGTCTGTGGGCAGCTGTGCTCCTCCGGAGTGTGGGGGGAATTTGCTCACACTCCCCCAGGAGGAAACTGTGCAGAGGTGGATGGATTTGAAAATGACCCTCTTATAACAGTGAAGGCTATTGAAAGGAAGGCTAAGGCACAGGCATTACTGTGCAGAAGACAAGAGGGGAGAAGTGTCTCTGCCCATGGCAGGGAACGTGGAGCAGATGAAGTCTAAGGTCTCTTCCATTAGGAAAAGCCCTTTCCATAGGGAAAACAGGTGGATGTGTAACGTCACTGCTGGAACCACACTTTCTTAAGAGAGGGAACTACTGAAGGTCTAGTGGTTTAAGCTATCCCTGTAGAAGCAAGGAGTATTAACTAGAGCAGGCAAGAAGATGAAAAGGGTTACACATTGGGGTCTGCACTTGCATTTTATTTACATAGAAAAAGGAGGGGAAAAATGAGGTGATAGGTGAAAAATCAAGTAACCTTGAAGGGCTGAGGAGAGGGTGGTGTGGAGAAGAGTAGCAAGTTGGGGATATTATAGTAAAGGGGAAAGAAAGAAGTCCTGGTGGGGAGTGTGTTGGAGAGATTTGGTAGACCCTCTGTCCCCTCTGGGGTTTCCCCCCTCCACATCTCCTTGAGCACAGGGGAAAGCTGGGGATGCTCTATGGACAGAAAAACAGGGTTGTTGTCACCCTGTGGGCAGTGTCGATCCAGGCAAAACAGTGTAGGTGGACACCAGCATACCAATTGGTTCAGCATTTCTGTTTCTTCTTTCCCCCCACTAAAATAAACAACTCACTCCTCTCTTTCCCCACTGGCCCTGGTTTTGGTGATTTTTAGCTTGGTATTCACTAATTCTGGCCTTAATAAGCCTGGGAATCTGCTCTACTCCCACTGTCTTCTTATCCTCATTCAGGAGGAATTCCCAATAAATCACTTTCCCTGTTATCAGTTTAGCCCCAAGTCGGGACTGTTTAACCACTTTCCCCCCTTCCACTGATCTCAGCAGCTGGCTGTTTCTCATTAGCATGTTGTCATACTGCTGGAGCATGTGGCGTGCAGAAAGGTGAGTGGCATCCAGCTTCTGCCCTCTGCTACTGGGACGGGAGCTGTGGAGAAGACAGAGCCCAGCTCCTCTGGGAGGGACACAGTGAAATGTGAAGTGCAAACAGTCATGAACAGCTCCAGAGGAAATGCTGGCTGCAGACAGGGAAGAGAACCTTCCAAAAAGGATGGCCAGGCATGGAAATAGCCTGCCAGTGGTGGATGCTCTCTCCATGGAGACATTCAGCACTTGAAAGAACGAGGCCCTGATTTAATTTTTAAGTGTCCTTTGTTGCCCTTTTTATGCAGCTGGGTAGACAGGTCAGTTAGGCGGTCAGAGCATCCTGCTCTGGAATTGCAATAAGCAGAGTAGCTTGTTTTCTGTAATTAAGATTAGAAAAGCAATTTTACCTTGGGCAGTATGATAGCAGTCAGCTGTCATGCAGACAAGTGTGTTGTCTGAAAGAGGCTTCCATACAAACAGAGAGCCATTGACTGTTTCCAGCCCCTGTGCTGTGACTTTTCATAGCTCCAGCTCGCTATCAGAACACAAAAAGCAGATCACTTCCAGTGGCCGGTGTAGTTTTTCATTGAGCACACCAGGAACACATATCAAATCTCCTAACGTCCAAAGCGTCAACCAAAATCCATAGCCTGGAGCCCAAGGGGCCCCACAACTTGTCACACACGCCAAGAAGATCAGGCAGGTGAAGGCTTGGGATTCAGCTCAGCAGTGAGCTGAGTGAGAAACGGGCTCATCGGTGAATGAAAGCGTTGACTAGGGAATGAATCAGGGAGAACGTTGTGCAGTTAAACTGATAAATCTGGCATCAAAATGAAAACCAGACCGAGAGAATGCATGCAACAGTCAATCAATAAGGTAGTGAATCAATTGTCTGGTTAATAAGACAGTTAATTATGCAGAACAGAGCAGGCAGGGCAGTGCGCTTGGTCAGTTTGCCTCCCACGAAGTATTTTTCAGTGAGTGCATCATTTAGTTTAGCTAATTTTTGTTAATAGGAGTTCCAAATGCTTGACCTCTGAGTTAGTATTCTCCTTCCTGTACTAACCTTAAAGACAGTAGCCCTAACCTTAAAGACAGTAGCCCTTTCTAGACTGTTACTTCTTCATTCTGTTTCAGAAAGGCAATAGCCTAGCTTATGGTCTGGGAGAACTAGTATTCTGCTTCACCTGACAAAGCAGGACTCAACTATCAGCGTGTTCTTATTTCTCTTATTTCAGTGGTTATAACCTAATGTGTTAGTTCATGCCTGGGAGGGGGTGTGTTTTATGTCACTATGGTATTTATCTATCCTTCCGCTGTCAATGCAATGTGCTAAGTGCTCTCCAAATTCAAGTAACACTCACCTTTCCTCCAACTGGTTTCTATTTTGAAAGCATAGAACTTGCAGAACAGTTCTTCACGTTACTGAAACAGCTCTCTCTGTTTTCTCCCATTATACAGCATGGAAATGTAGACAAAGGACTGACAATTCAGTGTCCTTGCATCCTGAACCGTTACAGTACAGTGTGAAGCAGGAGACAAAGACGTGCACGAGCCAGTCACCTTGTAGAAATAAGTGGAGGGGGTGAATTTTCAGCAGTCTTCTGAAGCTGTGGACAATATCTCCACGCAGGATACGTCTGGGTTGTTTGCCAGCAGCAATTTCATGCTACTGTTCAGGCATCTTCCATCTTGCAAGCTGCAAGACTGGGTCAGTTTGGACAAGAGGCAGAAACTGTCTCCGTGCTTTGGACATGAGTTTAATATGTCCTTCACTTGTGGAGCTGGACACCAACCCCATGAGCACCTTAGGGTTTAGGTTCTATGTTTTACAAGATCTTTTAAGCTGTGCCTCTGGTCAGGGCCATACCTGCCAGCCATCAGAAGGAGCTAAGATGCCTGATACCTATCTCACACCTGAGCCTGAAACAGGTCCATGATGAAGATTTCCTTGTCAAAGCCCACGAAGGTCCTGGTCCGAGGCCCGTTGCTCCCCCCAGAATCCTGGCCAGCAGAAAATGCAGCTCAGGTGGTTGCTCTCTCTGTCCAGACCAGAGCTGTGGTGGGATGCACATCTGCACCGAGCAACCGTTCAGTGTAAAATGCAGAAACAATCACATCAGCAAGCTTCTGTGGAAGGATTCACTGCAGTCTGAAGCACTGTAAAACCAGTAAAACCAGTGCTGGCCTTGAATCTAGGACTTCTAACTCTCAGTTCAGTTATGAATAGTATTCCCCAGGGCTGGCTTTTTGTAAGGCCTTAAAGAAGTTCCTTAAGGATTAAGATGGAGAGGTTGACGATGGGAGAGCTGGTTTGTGAAACACTGCTATTGTCAGCTGGCCAGTGCCGTTCTGGTGTCTGGGAGGTCAGACTGGTTTGCAGCGCTTGTTTGGCTTTACTCACAGGGTTGATGTTGTGAATTTCAGCTCACTCCTGGTGAATTTAGAGGATAAATACGGGTACCTCTTCCTGAAGCTGGAGACAGATGTGAACTGTTAGTAATCTATTCCTTACTTCTAATTCAGCTGCAGACTGACATCGTTTGACCCAGCTCACCTTGTGGTTTCACTAAAGATTTCCCCTTTGTGGGTTACATAATCTGATGCTGTTTTGACAGGAACAGCAGTAACTTTTGGGAGGAGGTTGGGGCAAAACACGCTACAGAAACACATATAATGCTCTCTGCTACTCTAATGTGGGTTAACTTGGCTGTGCAGGAGCCCTTTTTGCTCAAGTGTCAAACACTTTGAAATTATTAGGCAGATATTAACATTTCCATAAAAATTCCACTTGACACAATGCACTCGAATCCTTCCAGTATTGTATGTGACAGGTTGGAGCCTGCCTACAGCGTGCTGTCAGATGCTTACACATGTGGAACGTGCCGGGTAATTGTTTCTAGTCTCCTTCCACAAGCTGATGTACCTAAAGGGAAAAGCGCTTCCGCTCTCAGCAGACAAGGCATTTGTTTTTCCATCTCAGGGAGTCAATATTTTGGGCTTGAAGCTTTTATTGTAGTTAATTCCTCCTAGTTATATTTTGCAGCCAGTTATCCCAATTCATCATGCACACTGCAAGTACCTTAGCGCTGTCTCTAACTACCTAAAAGGGGGTTGTGGTCAGGTGGGGGTCGGTCTTCTCTCCCTGGACACTGCAGACAGGACAAGGGGTCACAGTCTTAAGTCTTGAGCAGTCTTAAGGGGAGGTTTAGGCTTGACATCAGGAAAAGGTTTTTCACTGACAGAGTGATCCGGTTTTGGAACGGGCTGCCCACGGAGGTGCTTGGGTCACCAACCCTGGAGGTGTTCAGGGTTAGGCTGGATGAAGTGCTGAATGGCATGAGCTAGATGGCAGATGTTTAGGGTTACTTGGTTGGTTTTAGGTTGGACTGGATGATCTTTAAGGTCTTTCCCAGCCTCACCAGTACTGTGAGACTGTGATACTGTACAGAGAGGCGTGAAGAAGCCAATGGATACCTTCTGTGGTACCGTGAGGAACATCACAGGCTTTATCTGGACCGTATACTGTGTCCTCTTCAGTTTTCATCACCTTTCAGAAGCTCATAAGACCACGCAGAAATAGGGCAAAAGCACACTGGCAGCTTCATCAGAGCAAGGCTTGTTGCAGTAGAGTGCCAATCTAGAGCAACTACTTGTTACCATCAGCTTCCCGTTAATCCCACAACAATCAGATAATGGTGAAATGTTGATTCATTCACTGGTTTGCTCTTAACTAGACAGAAATAATGGAGTAAAATGAGCCCATTTAGAACGGTTCTTATATTGAATGCTCCTAATTGCATTGAAATAATAGACCATAATGCATTTGAGTATCGCTGCGACCCTGCTACTCTGTGCAATTAGTTAATTATTTTGGAAAGAAGGCTACCTTACATGGTTTTTTGCCCTAAAACATGTGTTTTAATATATTCCATGGATGATTTTCTGCTAAAGCCATGGTCGATTTAAAAGCCTCAATGTTATGCCGGCCTGTGTAGAGCAGTCGATGGCTCTGCTGTATTTCCATTTCATTATTGAACCAGAAGCGTGAAATTTGCACATACTCATCTTGGGTCACGGAGTTCAGCATGGAAGGGATTCCCAGCTTACACGTTCCATTAGAAATGATCCAAAAGCCATCTGTCTTTCTTAGTGAGTTTCAATCATTTATGAGATAATTGGGATAACAATAAAGGGACAGAGACTGCATACACAGGGATGGTTGAAGGTCCTAGTACTCATCACAGTGCATTTAGAGACCAGCAGCAGTGCCCAGGCTCTTGGAGGTGTGTCTGAGAGCTTCTGGAAAATGTAGAAGGTCCTAAAAAATCATGAATAAGCAAATTTTGAAATTAATTTCGAAAAGAAATAGAGGGAACCTTTCAGCTTAACCTCAATTCCTAAAAATGACTTGAAAAATTACTAAAGCTGTTGTCAAGCAGCTGGAAAGTACAGCCAAGGCAAAATTGTCAACAACAGCTCATGTGGAATACATCTAATTTTTTCTGACAGGGTTGGCTGGAAGTAGGGAATGGGTACCTGTCATCCCTTGACTTTTGTGGGGCTATTACATTTGACATCCTCATACAGAAGCTAGAAAACTCGGCCCTGTGGCAGAGAAGTGTATGAAAAATGCATTGCTTTAAGAACAGCTACGAGGAGTTTGCTGTAAAAAACAGGTAATTAGGGTCAGCTGAACTCCCTCCTCTACAGAAATGTAGAACTACCTCCGGATTTCTTCCTCATTGCAGACTTTCCCAGAACCATGCTGGGGGAGATGGCAGAAGTCACTGCTAAGCCACTCTTCATCATCTTTGGTAAGCTGTGGGGTGCCTGGGGACTGGAGGGTAGCAAATATCACTGCAGTGTTCAAAAAGGGAACCCAGGTAACTACAGAGCAGTCAGCCTCAGCTCCATCCCAGGAAAGGTGATGGAACAACTTGTCCTAGGCACTGTCTCTAGGCACATCAGGGACTAGAGGGTCATTAGGGACAGTCAGTGTGACTTCACCAAGGGGAAGTCATGCTTGAACAGCCTAATAGCCTTTCATGAGGGCACAACCAGGTGGACGGATGATGGCAGAGCAGTGGATGTGGTCTGTCTTGGCTTCAGTAAGGCATCTGANTCTGGTGGCCAGCAGGCTGACCATGAGCCAACAATGTGCTCTTGTGACCAAGAAAACCAATGGCATCCGGGGGGGGGGATTAGAAGGGGGGTGGTTAGCAGATAGAGAGAGGTTCTCCTTCCCCTCTGCTCTGCCCTGTTGAGACCAGATGTGGAGTACTGTGTCCAGTTCTGGGCCCCTCAGTTCCAGAAGGACACAGAACCACTTGAGAGAGTCCAGCACAGAGCCACAAAGATGATTAAGGGGATGGAGCATCTTCCTGATGAGAAAAGGCTGAGGGAGCTGGGTCTCTTTAGCTTGGAGAAGAGGAGACTGAGGGGTGACCTCATAAATATGTAAAGGGCAAGCGTCAGGAGGATGGAGCCAGCCTCTTCTCAGGGTCATCCCATGACATGACAAGGGGCTATGGGTGTCAGCTGGAACACAGCCTCAGAATTGAAGTCTGTGCTTCAAATGCACCTGGAAAACTGAAAATCTGAGCAAGCTGTAGAGCCATGTGTCACAGCTTCCCAGGTCTCCATCACCTCCCCCCTGCTGCTGTTGGAAATGTTGTTTGAGCCTTTTGCTATGTAATCGAGTCATGAACATGAAGCACAAGTTAGGAAGGATGCCTTTGGTAAAGGGATACAGGCTTAACACAGAGGCTGCTCATCTCCTCAGGAAGGAAATGAGGAACAGCACTGAAAATGCTTGTAGGAGATTAACAGTAGAGTTTATTCAAATGTGAGGTGGATGGTAAGAGTAATCATGCTTTTGGGAAGGATTTCCCCAAATCCAGCTTTCTGCAGTGAAGGCAGAAGTCTTCCTTGAGTCTTTTTGTGCCTTAAACTTATCACTGTCACAGCCCAGATCTGGGCAGACCCCACACATTTCATTTACTCCACACACTAGCCAGCAATGCTGTCCTTGCTGAGCTGGTCCCCCTCTACTTTAATAATAAATAACTGATTACTGGAGCAAGATGTGGCTGGCTGCTGGTAATGTCATACCTAGTTTGTGCAAATCTGCCAGAGAAGCGTGGAAGCTGCTAGGAGCTCTCATGCAAATCTCTGTCTCCTGTTAGTTCTTCCACAGCTTCATGCCAGACAGGGAAGCCTAGTTTAAAAGAAAAAGAGATGAGTGAGCCTTACATCTGTTAAGTCAGGGAACAAACAAGAGGCCTCCAAAGAGTTTATTCCCTATAAAGGTCCCTTTGTCCAGAGTGAGTGGCTTCTACATAGTTTATTCTCTGTTAAATTCCCTTTGTCTTTCCTGTTCTTGATCTCTTCAGTTGTTGGTTTTTTATTCCAGTGATAGCAAAACCATTTTTTCCTCTTGGATTCCTGTGCAGCCGTGGGGTTCCCCGAGGAGTCCCACAGAAGAGGTGTTGGTCCAGAGAACACAGGTAGTCACATCCTCTGCAAAGCAGAAGGGAGGATACTGCAGTGCTGTAACCAGGAGCTATCAGCAAGGGCCCTGAAATTGTAGCTGTGGGAGAAGCTGACAGATACGTATGTCATATGTCAGGGATGTATAGGCTGCCTTGGAGAATCACTGCATCCTGCTCCTCCTGTGCCTTACGGTCTTTCTTTCAGAGCCCTGGGACAGGCAGCCTGGAGCAACTCTGGAGTCTCCCTCTCTGAAAACATTCAAACCCCACCTGAACATGATCCATTGCAGTTTTCCTTAGGTGATCCTGCTTTCACAGAGGGAGTTGGGCTAGACGATCACCAGAGGTCCCTTCCAACCCCCAGTATTTTGTGATTCTGTGATTCTTGACCTTATCTAATCTTAAGAAATAGTTCTTTTCCTTTTTGTTTTAGAACCAACAACTTGGCAAAGCTTTCTGTGTACCACCACTGCCTGTCTAAGGCACATTAATTATTCATCTGTTCAGAGCTGTAGCTATGTGTGAGTTTCATACTCAAGCATGGAAATTTGGGCAGGGTACCATTTTTGAGCACATCTGCACAGACCACATGCCTGGTACCCCCCAATATTTTCACCACCACTGCTCCCTCAGGCAACAGCTGCAAACACAGCTTGGGCTCTTCCTAAGGGTTGAGGAGCCTTGTTAAATAGTTAACATGAATTATGCAGGCTGAGCTGGCCACAGCAGGGATGATGCTGGAGAGGGTGAAGATGGCTTTCTTGGAGAGGTGCTGCTGAAAGCCACTCTCAGGGGTGGGGAGGGATGCTGAATGGGTTTAGCAGAAAGAACCAAGGGCAACTGGAGCAATAAAGAGCAGACAGAGAGGAGGAAGGGGAATGAAGGAAGCTTTTAGATGTCCAATACTCCTGCCCTTCACTTACCTGAATGGCTGGCGTGGGTGATTATTTTAACCAGAACCTTTGGGCAGCAACGGCCAAGTACAAATCCTTTCCCTTACACTCTTAATTGAATTGAAAATTAAAAATGGAGCCACTCTGGCACTTGGCTGAATTTTTATTGCCAACGTTCTTCAAAAAGGAAAGAGCACTTTGAGGACAAATAAGTTTCTCGTCTCGCTGATATTTCTCAGGGCCCTGTCACCAGATGGCAGAAGCAGTGGCACTGCATGGTGTAAAATGCTGAGGAAGCCTTAAAGAATCACAGGCTCATGTAGATCCAATTATGCTCAGGATGGTCTCCAGAGTCTAGGATTAGGATCTGTTATTCTAGCGTACCATAGCAAACGATGAGCTTGCCTGAGAATGAAATACCAATGGGGGAAGAAAAATCACATTTCCATGGTGCCAAGGCAGACTGAGAGGAGAGAGAGTGCCTGGGAACAGCATGTTACAGGGACTTCATGACTGTTAGGGAGCAGTGCTAATGATTTCCCAGTGGGTGGAACTGGAGAGGAAGTCTTATCTCCAGACTCCTCAGCGATAGTCAGTGGGAAACCACCAGAGCTAATTTTTCTGTCTGACTAATAGAAGTGCAGAAGTCACAGATAGGGTATGTGTTATGTGTCAAAGTTAAAACTGTCTGCACCAGCCCTGAATCATGAGTGCCTTAAGTCAGGCAGACTCTCCTTAGAGGAAAGGCAAGGATAATGACAAAAATAATAGGAAGAGAAGCACAGGATGCAATCCAAGGGGTCACCCAACCATCTGAAATCCCACTGCATTCAATTTGCTTCTGGTAGAAGTGTTCTGTTATGGCAGACAAACAAGGATACATCATTGCTTGAAGTAAATCAGCGTGGTTCTTCTGAAGCCAGCAAAGCCATATTGATTTACATTGCTTGATGGTCTCTGTTTGAAGATTCATCCTTGTAACAAACACTAGAAAACTCCAGGCTTGTCACCAGAGGAGAGCCTGTAAGGATGACTGGAAGGGCATCATCCTTCCTGTTGAATAAAATGATTACTCAAATGGGAAACTGTCTTGCAGCAGTCTTCCTTCAGGATATGAAGCCACAGTATTATGAGGAACAGCAGTATGGGCAATAACCCTGGAAACCAGCTAAGCAGCCAAAACCCAGGAATGCCTGGCAGCTGAGGATGTTAAACAGGAAGGAATGGCAAGAGAAGAGGACAAGGGTGTGAGTATTTTACTGGAGATACGTTCACTGCCAAAGAACTGTACAGGTGGAGGTCTACCACATGGCTAGCAAAAGGAAGTTGGACAGTCTTCGTGTAGTCTGTATGAGGACCGTTGTGAAGCTGTAGTCACACCTGGGAGTGAAGCACTATACACATTCTCTAAGGTCTGTTTTGGGCTGAAATAGGAAGGTTGGTTGGAGATTTGGGCTTTGGAGGAACAGAGAGGTGACTTTCATTCATGGCTTGTTTGAGGAGGTAGCCATCTCCAGAGAATGGACTGCACGTGGGCTTTGGAGTGCTACATGCTTGGCCCCAGCAGGGGTTGCCACACTCCAGGGCCCAGCAAGTTATCAGTGATCTAGCAACCATGTCCTGAAACACACCCTGTTTCTAATAATAGAGGCTTTCTTTTCACAAACAGAGTTCAATTCTTCCTTTATCTCATTGTCTGAGTGAGAACTGTTAGTAAACGTCATCGTTCTGCATTTGTTTTACACCCCGGGAGGTTGCTGTACACTGTAGTACAGTTATACACAAAGGAGGGATTAGAGAAGCTAAACAAGCACAATCACACAGGAATCCACAGTGCTTGTGTCTGCTGTGGTAAACACAGTCTAAACCCAGCAAGTTCTTCATCAACATTTTTTGTTATTCAAAAGATCTCCCATGCCCCTTCCATCAGCTGTGTGACGTTGCAGGGACTGGGAGAGTCTGCTCTTATCTTTCAAGGTGTGTAGCAGATGGCTTATGTTTTATGAGTGGAGAAGACACCACGTGTACCTAAACATATACACACATCAAGAAATGGGCATGTGCTCACGTGTAAGTGGTGCTCCTCTTACTCCAGCGTAGTACTGCACCATGTACTTTTGGGTAGGGATTTACTCTGGGTGCTCTTCTCAGACTTTGGCTAGCTGAGTTTTCCATTCCAACTCTTTGTATCTCAGAGTCACCTTGCTCTTACAACTCTTGCTATTGAGGTAGTGACAATTTGATGCTCTTTACCTAGAAGCCTGCATCCTGAAATACATCTATTCACCCCTGCTCAGCTAAACATCTCCTGTCCTCCCTTTTCCATGTGTGTGTGTAGTTATGTCTTTCTTTTTCAAAAGGAGAAAACAAATGTGATTTGGTAACAGAACTTTTGACACAGGTGGCCTCTGTGTTCCCACCTGTAAACTTGAGATTCAAAATCACCGTTCCTTTGCTCCAAGGTCTAATCCTTCAACCTAGATTGAGTCTTTGGAATGGGAGACAATCGTGAGGGGCACAAAGAAGTAAACTAGGCTGAGTGAAAGAAGTATGATCTCACGTGGCCAGACTGAGTGAAGTAGCTGAGGTTGCAGAAGTATTTTGAGACAGTGCTGGACTTCACAGTCAGACTCTTTGCACTGCAGAATTTCCCCTGGAAGTGTGGAATGTCAGGAGATTGCCCACCCCGCTGGCTGACTACCAGACTTAACTGAACAGACATTGCAGCTTCATTGTCTTTGGTAAAACAATCATCAGTAAATGCAAAAGTGCAATGATATTGGAAAGGTTTGTACCCCCAGAGGCAGAATTTTCACTGGCCATTAACTAAACAAACAGGAACACTTCTTACATTGTTTTGGCTTTTATCAACACTAATGTTATGGTACAAATTGTATATTCGAGACTGGAATGAAGCTGGAATCCTCGGAGAGCCTGAGTGACTCAGCCCCTGTAAAGGATTTGTCATGTTGTCCCGAGGATAGGACAGTCATTTATACTGATATGGGCATGATGACAGTGAGCCGCATCCTGCAGACCCTACTGAGACAATATCCCCCCTTTCCCGGGGGAGGGCTGCGAGAACGATGCTAGTACTAGCATCTGAATCTGCAGCAAGTCAGCACATAGCCAAGACAAATATGTGGCTGCTTCCTCTGCAAACCCTTATATCAGATTGGATTAGTGGGTGGAACTGAACAGCAAACCGGACTGAATGCCAGTTTCCCTGGGCTCACAGGATAACCATGTGAGGAAGGCATAGTCATGCCCTTGAGTCTTTCCCTTGTGGGGCATGGCAGACCCACATTCAGCTATCAAAGTGTCTTTGATAACTGCTGCTCTGTAGCACAGCTGGCGATCAGCCCCTTTGAAGGCCCAGCCTGGCTACCAGCGCACATTTTGTCCCGGTTTTCCTGGGTGTCAACATCCTTACCCATCCAAACCAGTTTTTCTCCCCACCAGCTTTTCAATTTTGCTCCTTTCATAAGGGCTTCTCCCTGGAGGTCCACAGCAAGACTGCAGAAAACTCTCCAACTATTTATTTAAGTGACTTCTTACCCGCCGGGTTCAAAGCCACATGCTGGGCTTTCATTTATACAGCAGTAGAGCTCCCTTTTCCACCACCTAACTGAAGGCCTTCACAGTCAGCCAGAAGTGTTAATGGGGTGTCTGGTGACCCCACGGCTGTGGCCGTAACCCCACACTGTATAGACACACATCTGTACACATGTGTCTGTGGGTATCTAGTTGTGCATGTGTTTGTGCATGTACACAGCATGCAGCAAGTGGTTCTCAGATATAGGGAGAACACTGTGCACCCCTAAAGTGCTTTATTGTCTTAATGCTTTGAACTTTAATGTAGGGTGCAAGTTCATGCTGAATGACTTGGTGGCATGACGACAGGATGCGCTGAGCTGTTTGCTATTGAGTATGAGAAGTCTGAATCTTGGGAATAGATCAGCCTCCACCTTGCTACCGCCTCCTCCCAGGTAGACAGGACTAAGGTCTCCCTTCAGCCTCCTTTTCTTCGGCTAATCCACACTTCCTTCAGCTGCTCCTCTTAGGACTTGTGCTCCAGATTCTTAGTTCATAGAATCATAGAATCATTAGGGATTGGAAGGGACCTCGAAAGATCATCTAGTCCAATCCCCCTGCCACAGCAGCATCACCCAGACCAAGTCACACAGGAACAGATCCAGGTGGGTCTAGAAAATCTCCAGAGAAGGAGACTCCACAACCCCCTGGGCAGCCTGTTCCAGCACTTGTGTTGTATTCCTGGCTTTGTCTTCATTGCAGACATTGGTGATTTGGAAAAATGACACATTAGCTCTAGTTTTTTAAATCTAGCAGGAATTTTCTTTCCCATACATTACTGCGTGCAACATCCCGAGTCCTGCTGCACGAGAAAGGCCTCTGCAGTCCATATTTACCAGCTAGTTTTAAGTAGTGCCTTGTATTTCTGTATTTTATCTTCCTCACTGAGGCTTGGGTAGCCCAGCTGAGCGTTAATCCCCTCCAGGGTCATAGCTCTGAGGGTCACTGCAATACATGAGTTTTCCCACCATCTCTATATGATCTCCCTTGGGAAGTATCATCCCACATGGACATGTGTATATATAGTATAGACATATAAAACTTGGAAACTCTGGGAAGGCAACAACCTCCGTGACCTTACAGGCACCAAGCATGTGGTGTAAGTGGGAGCTTTCCTTGGAAGATCGATGCAAGATTTGTCCCATGGGGCTTACATGCCATGATTATATACGTTAAAGTGCTCAGAGTTTAAAATACACTCCAGATGCTTTTTCCTGCCCTTTCCTCCCGCTCAGCTTGACTTTTCCCCAGTTGATTGCTTTGTATGGTTTGTACGTAGAGAGCCTGTATTTTGCTTACTTGCCAGACCGACTCTTTTCCACCACGCTGAAAGCTGCTGTATAAGTCCAGAGAAATGCAGCATCATAAGCCGAGAAGCTGTGGTGTGTCAGAGGGGGATGAGCCATCAGAATGCGAGGGTTCAGCTGTATTCAGCACGAGGCAAAGTCTAGGTTTTGTGAAGTCAGCAGGAATTTTCCCAGCGGTCCTGAAAGTGCAGAGCCAGGCCGGTGTTGGGAAATCCTGACAAAGGCAGTCTGTCAAAGAACCAGACATCATTCCTTCTGGTTTGATTTTGTCATGTTCCCGAAATCACGAACACTTGGAGTCCCAGTTCAGCTCCTTGATTTGCCTCTAGATTGTCCATTTCTTTGCCTGATTAGCACCAGGTAAACACCACAGAGATAGGAGGATCCCCCTCCTATTAGTTAGAGATAGGAGGATCCCCCTCCTTTTAGTTTCTGTCTGCCTTTGCCTGCAGCTCACATCTTTCCTGATCCCTAGAGGAGGAAGCAACATGGTCTTGATGCATAGAGAACAGGTCACAAAGACTGTTCTCTGTGCACTAATTCTGGGTACAGCATACCAACATGAAAGGAAGAAGCAAATGTGACCAAAAGAGAGGCAACTTAGCCTCCCCTGGATCCTGCTGCAGGAGCATCTCTAGTGTACTGATGTATTTGTTCACACAGTCTTTTGATAGTTTGTAATGCACTTTCTCTGGATGGGGAGAAGGGAGCTCTGCTGTAGCTTCACTTTGGAGGGGATTTGCAACAGATCCAGCTCAAGAATGCTGATTTCTTATTCTTTTTTTATTCTCTGACTAAATCCTCGTAGTAGTATTGTGGTCTCTTTTCAAGTTGGAAAGCACTCTCTGATTAATTCCTACTGCCACGTGAATCCTAGAGCTGTGCAGATCAGCTGAATACACCACACTACAATATCTGTGCTGTAAACCTAAGGGTATTCATGGGCTTTCCGAGTGAATGCGCATTCATACATGAAGCAGGCAACGCGCAGTGAATGAGCTACATTATACGGATGTGCTCAGCAGCTGAGAAATGCACTCTGTCATGGATTTCAGCTTCACGGAGCGAGCAGCTGACTTCGATAGTGACACTGAAAGATTGTTCCTCGGCGTAACTCAGAGCCATTCATTGGCCTGACAATGCCCTCTTCTTTGTGAATCCCTCACACCTGTAGCTGCACGACACTAACAAAGGTCTGAGTCTGGCAGTTAGCAAACCCCAAATGATTAGCAGGCCCAAGTAAGCGCAGCAGTTGTCTGATGTGGCTATTGTTTGCCACCCTCGTCATAGGCTGAAGGGTAGCGTTAGGCTCGTGTTCAGCGAATGCTCAGCTCCAAGAACTTGTCAGGAAAATCTTCGTGTTGTGTTTGATAGATTTGCAAGGAAATTACAGAAAATATACCTGTCCCAGACTGTAACGCTGCAAACGTAGGGCCAAATGGAATGGTAACTGTTTTCCCCTTAGGCCACTTTATACTGAATTCTTTTGCAAGATAAGTAAGAGTAAGCCACTGAATAAATACTACAGGTTTGTCAGGAAATCTAAGTCAAAACACAGGAAATCCCTACAGACTTGAACCATAGATTTTCTAATTGATACAGCTCCAAATAGTTATTAAAACCAAACCCACAAATGACATTTTCCTTTCTGTTTGAGCTCTACACTGAGCTGTCAGAATATTAAAGTACTCTGTGCTCAGGTTGTTTATAAAGAGAATAGTGGCTGTCACTGAGCTAAAAGAAAAAGGCAAATAACCATCCACCTGAAACCACAGAGCTCAGGCTCACAGACCAACTTTTGCTGCCATCCCTAGTTTAACTGTAAATCAGGGTTTCAAAAGGGGACATAAATCCTTCACCACGGAAGACAAACTAACCCAAGTTTATATGGCAGTAGAAATGCCAGCACCTTCTTGGAACCCATTTTTAGCAATAATTATACAGGAAAATGCCACTGAGAAACGATAACTCTTCAGACCCTCCTGCACATCCCAGAAATGGGCAGGAATTTCTCAAAAGCCCTTAGAAGTCATGCCCAAACTACCAGGCTGTAATACAAATCCTTTCGAGCTGCTGAAGCATTTTGCTGGCTGTGTGTTGGTGTGAGATGTCTTCTACGCTCTTGTTTGGGATTGGCCTGTAGTTCAAGCACACACACAGAGATTTGTACACATTACATCAGGTAGTGCTCTGGCCTGGAAGCTATTCCTCTCTACATGATCAGTGATGCAGCCCAAGACCCAGAATGTCAACTGAAATAGCACATCATTCAAAACAGCTGCTGGGAGGGCCCAGGCAGAACGAGAGGAGAAGCTGGAAGAGGCTGTGCAAGGAGAAAAGAGAAGGGAAGAGTTGTGTTTCTGGCTGCTGCCTATTCAGTCAAAGCTAAGTGCATGACCTGGATGTTTCTTGATGTTGTGTGGAGCTTTTTGTATACCAACATTTTCTTTAGGGACACAAATGCGTGGAGAAGAAGTGTTGGCTAAATCAAACGCGTGGCATGGGTTGTGCGTGGGGTGCCCAGTTAGAGGTATCACGGGAGGAGCTTTGGTTTCAGCAGTGGTGGTAGAGTCACTTCGTTTGGGAGGGGTGGTTTGTGAGGACCAGTGCTTTAAGTGCCTACATTGGCCAGCATGCTATCCCTGGTCAGCCGAACACATCTCAAGCGGTACGTGGAACTGGGAACAGCCTTCTCTGTGCAAAACCTGAACCGTTCTGTGAATATGAATCTAGGGGTATGGATCTTGTTAGTTCTACAACCAGGAGCCGTTTTTGTCCTAATGAAAAGACAGGGAAGTGCTGAAGCTCAGGAGCTGTGTAAATGGAGATGAATACCCACTTTTAAAAAGCCTATTTAACATTTATTACTGTTTTAAAACTATAATACTTTCTGATTTTGACCTTTTTCAGGGTTCTTAGCTTTGCCCAGACTTAATGCAAGAAATTTATTCACATGAAATGGAATGCAAAATTGTGGCAGGAAGGGCATTGTGGAATGAGGGCCGTGTATGGGTGCTGGAAGACTCCATGCACTTAAAGACCATCTTTTTGGGGACAATGATGACTGAGTCACCATCCCATAGTGCACATCTTTGTGTGTCAAAAGAGGAATAATGACTGTGGTTATAAGGTGAATCTGTGTGACTGAGTAATGAAGAGGCTGAAGAAGACCCAATAGCTGCAATAACGATAGCTGCCAGGGTTGCTTGTTATAATGTGTGGTTTGTTGATGAGCAACGAGCACAATGAGAGTGAAGACATGGCACTCTGTATTACAAACTGAGATATCGAGATGGCCAGAGGATGCACACAGGCAGGTTTCTATTGACTTATGGTACATGCTCGATGCATCATAGTGAGGCAAGTCAGAGCTAGCAAGGTGGCAGGGAGTTCTTCTTTCCAGAGTTTGAGCATCTGTGGCTTCTGCAAAGTGATCTTCAGAGGAGTTCAGGAGAAGGGGCCTCGGCTCACCACACTTGAGAGGCTGCTGCTGATCGTCACAAGCTGCTAGTGGGACAAAGACGAGTTGTCTTGTTCATGGCAAAAAAGATAAGTGACAGTGCAGCTGTCGGTGTTCCCGTATCAAGCGAGGGTCAGAGGGAAACAACGCGTTTCCAATTCGAAAATGCATAATTGTTTTGGAAAGGTCATGCCTTTTACTTCATTGAGAGTTTTGCCAGCGGCTTCAGGAGATGGAGCAGTGAACCACAAATAATACTGAGCAGCGGTTTAGCGTGGGTATCCTAATAATCCAGTTGTGAGATAAATTATCTGCTGCAAACTTCTGTTAACAGAAGCGATGAACCATGCCGTATCTTCACTGGTAATTTTCCCTATGCAGATAAAGAATTTCTCTCTACATTTCAGTGAAGACATTTTTTTTGCACCTGTGATAAGATGCTGTGGTTTTTCTCAGCTGGATATATTAATAACTGAAATAGTCATTATTTCTGAAAGTATTATAATTTAATCAACATGAAATTCATAAGAATTCCTGAATATCAATCACCAGTACTAGACTACTGTTACTCATCAGTTGCTGCTCTACTGTCAAAAGTCACTAATAAAGAAGATTAATGTTTGGGAACAACCTGTCTTCTGCAGAATGAGTATACCCAGTCCTCCGTGCCGTCCTTTGTGTCAAACATGACATTGGAGATCAGTTTAAGCGTTGCTGGAGGACCAGATTATAGAGCAGATTATCTGCATTGAGTTGCCCTTAAGATTTCTGTGAGCAAGGACTAGGTTAAGAGCTGAGAGCTGTTGCAAGGAGCTGGTACAGGCACAACCCTCCCTCCATCCTTCATCCACAGTCTCCTCTGGCTTTGAACAGATAACAGAACCTGAAAGCTGGTTTCGTGCCCGCTTGTGCCATCCCCTCTGGGGCTGCTAATGAAACTATAGATTTGCTGAGGTATCTGCAGGGTTGGGTGCCTAACCAACAGAATTCTTAATGGACCATAAATCCAATCCAGACTTTCATACGTGTAAGCAAGAAGTGCTGGTTGTGGAAAACAAGAGCCTCCCTGAAAGACTTCGATATGCAAATATGATGCTTGTGGTGTGTATATTAAAACAGCCTTCAAACAGCAGCTTTTTGGCTTTACACAGGAAACAAAACGTGTTCAAAACAGGAGGGAGGAACACTGGTCGATTTGCAAGATAAAGATTAGTTTGCAAGATAAAGATTCATAAAAGAACTCAGTGTAGGCTCCACATGGAAATGTTATGGCTACCTTGCTGTAAAGCCTTTGAAGACCTTTTTTTAGCTTTCTGCACCAGAGCTATGATTCATTCCCACGAAAAGGTTATAACTAAGGTCTAACTTTTTAGCTCATTCAGGCTTTCCTATTGAAAGGAGAGAGGCTTTTTTGAGATCCACCATTGTTCAGAGAAGGAATCACGTCCTCTTAGCGGTGTCATTCACAACGTGCCTTACACATCTCCCAGCTTCTTCATTAGTTTTGTGTTGCTCAGTTTGTTAGCCTTGGAGTTGTTTGGGATTCGCAGTGTGAATAAAACCCATTGTATGCTTCCTGTGTGCTCACCCCGGGGTGGTATTTCCTTCTGACCCAGGACATTGGCCTCTTAAAACAAGAAAGGGAGCACACACAGAAAAGCAAGGCTGTGCTTCCAGGATGTTGGTGTTACCAGCAATTAAGCAGCAAATCTTCCTGCCTCATCCTTTCCTGTGTCTTTACGTGTTATTCTTTGCACTGAACCGGCTCAGGAGCTTTTCCTGGATGTCTCGTTTTCTTTGCTAACAGGCACATGCATGTTGCTAGCTAATTCTCACATTTGGGAGAACACACAGCACCCGTATTATTCACAGATTCTCGTAGGATTACATAAAGCATGGGATGGCTCCCTGATGCTGGCAAGCAGTTACAAGCAGCCACAGCCCTGCTCTAGGTCCTGGGAAGCGAGAAGGTGAAGCCAAGAGGCCTGTGTCTCTTCACAAGGGATGCTGCTGGCATGCCACTCGTGCCCAAAACAGGCTGCAGGCAGAATCTGGGTACCAGAGTACTGATGAGGCTGGAAAAGACCTTAAAGATCATCCAGTCCAACCTACAACCAACCAAGTAACCCTAAACATCTAGCTCATGCCACTCAGCTCTTCATCCAGCCTAACCTGTCACATACAGGTGACAGGTGACAGAGTTCTGTATCACCTCAAATATCTGCTGAGCAAGTGGCTGTTGAGCAAACCTGGGGTTTATTCTCCTAAATGATATATCCAGGAGGAACTACTAGTGACCATCCCTCTGACTATCAGCATATGGCAGACCATAAGCTTTCTTGGAATTAATTGGAACAAGAGCATCTGTTCTAGCAAAAAGTTCAACCGCTTTTAAAATTTCCAGTGCTGCAGACACCAGCAAGAGAGACTCGGAGAACCTACACACTTAGTGATTTGTGCCCTCTTCCTCATCTGAAGCATTCTATTTTCAACGCCAGGCTGCTGCCTTGGGACTTTTTTTTCCAGAATGAAAAGCCTTCAAAGTCCTGTTCCAGAAGCCAGAAGTTAGAAACCATGAGCATATGTCTCCTTCTGTTTAAGTAAAACTGATAAAGCTCCTGGATCATTTTTGAATCTGATTTTGGAACGGGCTGCCCACGGAGGTGGTTGGGTCACTGCCCCTGGAGGTGTTCAGGGTTAGGCTGGATGAGGTGCTGAGTGGCATGAGCTAGATGGCAGATGTTTACGGTTTAACAACCAACCTTGGTTGGTTTTAGGTTGGACTGGATGATCTTTAAGGTCTTTTCCAGCCTCATCAGTACTGTGAGACTGTGATACTGGGATTACTTAGCATGGTTTCTTATCACATTCCATGTTGGAGGGATTTTTTCCCTAAACTCTCCTTGTGCTCTCTATCTCCTTCCTAATCAGGGTGCAGGTGATGGATGGTCCACTTTGGTAATGGTCATGTGTGATGGGAGGATGAGGGATGAACCCTCCTACTCCTTCTCGTGCTTGTCCTAGACCCTGTCTTGTCTCTACAGCCTCTGGTCACAGCTCATTCAGACCCCCTGATGCCACATGGGCTATTGATAGCAGTAGGCAGATTTTAGGATGGGGGTCTCAGTATGCCTGCAAGACACAGTTCTGAGAAGGCAGTCTGTGTGCTGCATCACAGGTTAACATTTCCATATCTGGTTGGGTTAAAAAGCCTGTGGGTTTTTGTTCCTGTGCTAGCACATGACTTTTCTTGGTACCTTGAAGTTTCTCAGTCATGATGGGTTTTTTTCCTCTCCTCAAATCACTGATGAAAACGCTCAGGAATTGATCTTTGTGAGCCCTCCTTAGAAACCAATCCACTCCTGGATAGCTCTCCATTTACACGTGTCTTTAGGGGACTGTCAAGCTGCTTTTAATCTATACTGCTAAGAGAACAGCATTAATTTTGACACTATTCATGCCCCCAGTGGAAAGGAGCACATTCCTGGACCGCTGTATTCAACCAGAACAAAGTCAGATTTGCAGCTGTGTTTGAGACTGCAAACAGTAGACAGCCACCGCAGCCTCTTCCAGCCTCACACTGCCGTGCTGCTTGTGCAAAGTACAGGCAGACCTCTGCGGTGGTGACTTGACAGTGTCTGGAGTCAGAGGTCCCACGAAGTGTTCCCAGCTGGCTGTGATAAATCTCAATTAGCCTTTGTAAAAAAGGGAGAAAATGCCTGTGGAATCCTTTAATACATTTAACTCTCAATGTGCTCTTCCAGAAGAGGAGACGAGGGCATTGTTTAGCTGTGATGCAAACAGCTGTAGTCTCCTCCTGGTAAATATGCTGGGGATATTTGCAAAGCCCAGTTTGTGTTGGCCACAGACACAGTCAGAGACAAAGGGGGAAATGCTTAGCATGAAACAATCTTTGAGGTCTGTAAATATTGGGACCGAGGCTGTATGAGCTCGTGAGGCTGCATCTGGCGTGTTGTGTCCAGTGCTGGGCCCCTCAGTTCCAGAAGGACACAGAGCTGCTGGAGGGGGTCCAGCAAAGAGGATGAAGGAAGGAGAGCAGCTCCCTGATGAGGAAAGGCTGAGGGAGCTGGGTCTCTTGAGCTTAGGGAAGAGAAGACTGAGGGGTGAACCCATTCATGCCTACAAATCTGTGAGGGGTGGGTGTCAGGAGGATGGAGCCAGGCTCTTCTCAAGGTCATCTGGTGACAGGACAAGGGGCAATGGGTGCCAGCTGGAGCAGAGGAGGTTCCATATCAATATCAGCAGGAACTTCTTTCCAGTGAGGGTACTGGAGCACTGGAACAGGCTGCCCAGGGGGGTTGTGGAGTCTCCTTCTCTGGAGACATTCAAGACCGGCCTGAATGTGTTCCTGTGCAACTTGGTCTAGGTGATGCTGCTGTGGCAGGGGGATTGAACTAGATGATCTTTTGAGGTCCCTTCCAATCTCTGATGATTCTATGAATCTATGTGCTAAAATGAGCAATTTTTTTTGGTAGGGGTTAACACAACGAGTTGGAAGCAGCAGGTAGGGCTGCCAGCCCAGCCTGAAGGTCCTGCTCCTAGCTGAGTGACTGAACTGAGTAGAAGCTGTCTCTCTTGGGCTGAGATAGTATGACTGTCACTATTTCCTACCTTGAAGCATAATAATCCATAAAAAATAAACTAAAAAACAATACAAAGCCTTTTCCTCTGAGAATGGAGGATACCAAGGCATCGTAAACTCCTTGAAAAAAACAAGTGCAAACAAACCACATCGTATTGAAAACACAGCCCCTAGACCTCAGATTGAATCACCTATTCCTCACCTATAACAGACAAAATTTCTCTGTGCAGCAAGTGAAAACAGATCTGGCACATCACTCACTAGTCGATTGTTTTTCTGCCGCTCGCCTGTCCCACGCACCAGACACATGTGTGTCAGTTGTGCCTGTGTCATCTTTGAAATCCTTGGTGACTGACTCATTTCTGCACGGCATGTGGCGAATGTAGGCTGGACTTCTGCGGCTTTCTGGAGCCAGCAAACAGGAGGCTGCAGTGAAAGATTGGCTGGAGGCAAGCAGGCACCAGGAGAACAGTGGGATGGATGGATGGATGGGCAAGATTAGTCTCATCCAGCTCTGTGTCTTGTTTCTCCCTCTTGTCCTGGCTCTCTCTTTTAACAAGCTTGTAGCCAAGCGTTCATTTCACAAAGAGATGAGCTGATGGAAAACCACGCTGCCACTAGCTGAATTCCATGACTTCTCCAAGGGAAGTTACCACCTCCCCCTCATGCTTCCGCCAGTGAAAGAGACAACAAAAGTGCATCTTCAGGGACTTCAGAAGAGCTCTGCAGATGCTTGGCCCTGGCTGGCTGTGCCCAGGCAGAGGAGCCAGTATACACAAAGGAGGTAACACGGCCACATAGGTCCATGTGGCTATGTTACCTATGTCCTATACAGATCATAGGTCCGTGTCACCATTCTCTAACATGTTCTCACTTCGAAAGCAGCTTGATTGTTTTGGGGATTGTAGCATTAGCCAGCACAGTGTCCCAAGGGGAGAGGTGTCCTGTTCCCTATCCCTTAGTGAGATCAGTTTAATAGCTGATCAGCAATAGAGCATGTCTTGATCCTGCTCAAGTCATGGTTGGAGCGAGCACCACAAGAAACTGAGCACAAGTCAATGCAGAAGTTTTAGCTTGCTGCAGTTCTTAACCAACAGTAAAGGAGGTTCCTCTGGTGACAACAAATTAGGAGCAGGAGCCTGAGATGGATTTAAAGTGATGAGGAAGAAACTCAGCTGTTCTGCCCCGGTGCAGGAGGTGGGAGGGCTTCACTGCTTGTAGTCTTCAATTGCTTTTGGGTGTGATTAAAGCAGGAATCACATCCCGGGAACGACGAGCAAGTATTTCAAAGAATGCCTCCAACCACTAGAGTTGGTCCCAGTGCCTCCTAATTACAACATTTATTTTCTATAGCTGGAAAGCTGATAAACTGCTGCTGAGTGGGTGATGGCAGATGTATTTGCCTCTGAGCTGTCGGCAGCCAAATTATCACCAAAGCACCTGTAAAGAACATTCCAAGTCTCCTCCTTACTTTCATATGGGTGCAACTACTTGGTTGCAGAAAAAAATGCATCAATTGAGGCAGCAGCAGCACCAACTGTGCCACATGAGATCAGATTCCACTGCCGTTAGGAAGGGAGACGCTGACTATGCCAAATACAAACTTTGGGATTGGATCCAGCCCAAATCAAGATATTTCTGAACTGGGGACACATGCAAAGGGCTTCTCAAATCAAATTAAATATTGCCTGTGACCCCCAAATGTTTTTTATTAAATGCATCTTTTAAATCAGAGCAATAGGTTAGGCTTGCAGCGCTAGGACGGGGTGATGGAGTGTTGTGTTCCACAATGTGGGGGAAGTGGTAGGAGGATACGGAGAGGCCAAGGTTCAAACCTGGGGTGAAAAATAAATAAGAGGAGGAAACTGAAGTCACACCACATCTCAGAAGCATGTTCTGACTGCCAGGAGCACCTCCCCATCCTGCAAGGTTTTCTGACTGGCGTCACACACGTTTTCTCAAGCCTTCTTTGGAGCAGTGGGTATTTCTCAGAACTCACGGACAATTCAGTCTGGCTAAAACACCATTTTTCATTGCCAATATCTTGTTCAAAGCAGAGAGATAATTCAGAGGCCATACCAAATATGAAACAGAATTCTGCTTGACTCTGCCATAGAGACGTAATAGAGTCCATGAAATGACCCCAGGGGGATGTGATTTGTGCCTCCCCTCAGCCTTTGGATGCCATTAAGCATTGTCAGTCCCGCAGAGTATTCATCTCAGAACCTCTTTGTAACAGAGACAAATATATATTGTGTTTCTCCAAGTAAAAAGAGATGAACTTGGCCATTTATAATGTTGAGTTGCTGCTTCAGCCCAGTTTGGTGGTTAGCAGAGCTTAATCTTCTTTATTTGAAGTTTTGTTCCGTTTGGCTGCTTCAATCCAAGCACATTTTTCAAATGATCTTTAGATGGTGGAGAATCATTTTCAGCCTTTGACAGGTTTGATCTATTACAATTTTTGAACTAGGGATTTGGAGATGCAATTATTTGAATGCTTTCTTTCATTTGAAAATTAAACTTGTATTTACTTTACCAATAGAAGGACTACTGAATTGCTCAGAGGGAAAGACCCGCAATGAAATACAGAAACGTACAGTAGGAACACAGCCTTCGTGGTGGTTTGGGAGGAGCTGTCTTTGAGCCAACTTTAAGATCAAGATTGTTGCTGTGTTCATTTTTGGAAGCCTCCCCCATTGATTTT
The DNA here is from genome assembly GCA_013397515.1 of Upupa epops. NCBI lineage: Eukaryota > Metazoa > Chordata > Aves > Bucerotiformes > Upupidae > Upupa > Upupa epops. The sequence goes on along the minus strand of VZRI01000172.1, from coordinate 245,087 downwards.
TCATTTGTGTATTCATTAGCCTGAAAGCCCACAAAGTGCGGTTGTTAATTACTATCAATAGTCTGCTCTTGAATTCTTTTCTCTTTCAGACAGTTGATAATTCAGCTAAGTATCTGAATGGCTGAGGCTGGTTAATACCAGCCTGCTGCATTGCCTTTAATTTCTTCTCTTGAAGGCCTTTGTGAAGCGAAGCTAGGGCACATGCACAGATTATACTAAGCTTTTCTTGTGGTGAGCTTCCCCCCTCGTATTTTCTATCCCATTTTTGCTGGGGAGCAATTAGATATTTAGATAATTAAATTATTAGATAATTTAACCATTAGATATTTTACACTGAAGCAGATGGAAAAGAATTGATTCTGGTAACAGATTAAAAGAGTCTTTCCTGCTTGTGATTTAGGCAAGATTTCTACTGTTCTGTATTCAAGGAGAGGGATGTGGCAGATAGGACTGTGAGGGTTACTGGTCTTCACAAGGTGTAGCTTGACTACAGGCATCCTCCTACAAAAAGAAGGTGAAAATTAATACACAGTCATTTTAATGCCATGGCTTGTAGGTTTCTCTAATTGCTGTTGAATGACAGCAATAGCTTGTGCAGTGAGTTACCTTTGTTTCTATATTCTTTGCTTGATGTATTGATTTATTTATTAAAGATAGGAAGTCTTGTCAATGGGAGTCATCCCGAGATGAAATTACACAATCAATTATGGGCTGAAATATATACAAGACAAGGAGTGTTCAAAACCTACTTGTAAATTGCATGCAAAACCTGAAGGAGCCCCATTTGGAAAAAACAAGACACATTTAATTCACCTCACATAAAAACCCAAACATAAAGAGATTAATCCATGTTCTTACATAACTGGGCCAAACTGCACTCTCCTCCCCCATATTCCCAAGGCAAGAGGGCTTCTGAGTCCATCCAGTGCTGCGTGCTCTCTCGGAATAACAGACAAAAAGTTAAGTCAAGAAGGAGGAGCCAGAAACTCGGAATCAAAAGCTCCAGACCCTTTGTTTGCAGAGTCATAAAAACTCTGCTTGGAATTGCCAGTCAAACATCACAAGTTGCCACAGCAACTTCCCCATGCCTCAGGCACGACATCTCAAATTTCCAATGATGACAGAGCCCCAAATGCGTAACAAAGAGTTCTGTAACAGAATAGACGTGACTACAGCCCGGTCTTCTTCACCAACACCCCACAGAAGACTTCACAAAGAAGGACTGAGAGTGAACAAGACTGAGCTCAGTGCTGTACCCAGACAGCAATAGTTCTGATTGCTGTCTAGGCACATCTCAAAGAACGTGATGTCAGGTGTTTAGGGTTACTTGGTTGGGTTTAGGTTGGACTGGATGCTCTTTAAGGTCTTTTCCAGCTTCATCAGTACTGTGAGACTGTGATACAACTGACCCTCCAGGTGCTTCAAAGTAAGGGCTTCAGGGACTGTAGGCTGTCCACACTCCATGGCTCCAGCCTATCCAAAAGGGAATCTGTGACTCCTGAAATTGCCCTGTCTCCATGGCCACTTTCTGGTCTCTCTGCGAGGTGGCAGGACACCTTCACTCCCTTTTCATGTCCCAGTTCAGCTGCTCTCATTTGGGATGAAGGTCGGGTTTTTTTCCCTCCCCACCCTGTCCAAATGCAGCTTCCAGACTGTAACTGGGAATTTCATCTTCCTCCTGCCCTGGAGATTGCTTTATGGGGACAGAGGGATGAAGGTCTGACTATGCAGAGCTGCATACTCCTGGCTAACACGGTCACAAGCCTGTAGCTGGAGAGCTCTGCTATGTCGTCACCCACATTCAGTAATGTTTAAAGGCCTAGTGAGAAGTTTTGCAGCATTCAGATGAAATCGGCTAGCTAACGAAAATCAGAAAGATGTGAGAACTGTGGCCTTGAATACATTTTCCACTTTAAAATGTTTCTGGTACACTGATTCATGCCTGGTTCCAAGGAGCACCTAGAGAAGGCTGCTACGGAGCTGCCAGCATCAGCAGTCAGATAAATCAACCCCTTGATATTTTGTGCTTAAGTGGCCCACAGCTTCCAGCGATCATGCAGCACCTCAAATTCTTTGTTTCATGGATGAGAAGAGACAGGGGGCAGTTCTGGGTCCTCCAGTAATGTGCTGAGAAGTAGCAGAAGCATTTCCCTTGCGTTGCTCCTGTGAGACTTGGTCTAGGTGATGCCGCTGTGGCAGGGGGCTTGGACTGGATGATCTTTCGAGGTCCCTCCTGATCCCTGATGATTCCATGGTTCTACAATTGTTTCATCATGGTTTATGTCTGTGTGATGAGGGTTTTATTCTCCAAACATTATGGTAATTGGGGTAGATTTTCTTTCCTGGCAGCCACAACACAAAAGTTACGGAGGAATTTTTCCTGTACTTCTTTTGTATAAGAGGAGTTGTGTCTGAACGTGTCTGTGGTTATTTTTAATGCTTCAGCTCTGACACAGCACTCAATGAGAGACAACCCCCTGCAGCATGCCCAGCACCCACGCTCCCCTCCCTGGCTCCGGGTGCCAGCGGAGGTGGTGTAGATGTAGATGTAGATGCCAGTGACAGCGGTGATGTGGGTGCCAATGGAGGTGATGGCATGGGTACCAGTGAACACGTGGGTGTTGTGGGAGCCAGTCCCAGGTCACTTGCAGGTTCTGTGTCTCGTCAGCTACATCAGACCCAGAACCATGGCCCCAGGCACTGGCTGAAGCCGAGAATGAAGCAGAGTTTGGGACAGCCTGTCAGAGCAGGTTACACTTCAGTCGCTCATGGCAGGTTACAAGAGCTCTACCCTGGAGGTACTGTATCTTCCAAGTTTGCTCCCATCACAAGAGACTGGAGTTTGTCCTGATGAGCACAGTGTCATCTTATTTTCACTATTTTTTCTGCAGAATAGAAATGAAATCTCATAAAACATCGCATTCAGCTGGCCTGGGTATTCTTCCAGCATGGGTCATTACCAAATCACTGCCCCACCATCAACGTGCCTGAAATATTTTGCCTGCCTCTGTTACAATCCTCTCAAGCCCTGACGGGGCCAGATAAGAGAAGATGTGCCTGGAGCTTTGCTTGAAGAGCCGAGTTCAGTCATAGTGTGTAGGCTGAGGTGTTCTCGCTCCTGTATACTATTGCTCATGCCTTGCAGTCCTTGGAGTCACCTTGCTGCCTTACTCTACAGATTTTTTTTAAGCACTGCAGTGCTGTTTGTTACTAAATGGAGAGAAAGACTGAAGACTGCTTTAAGGAGGAGGTTGTTTCAGTCCGGAGTGGCAGCATCCCTACCCTATTTAGGGTTTTCTTCTGGTGTCCTGTCCTTGGCTGCAGTCGTACAGAGAGGAGGTGTTCACTTGTTTTGCATGGCTCCCAAATGTCATTGAGACATTATTAACAGGAGGGTTCCCACCTCCCAAATTTCTAATTAAGGCCTTCCCTTCCGTCTATTAGCAATGCTTTTGTGGACATATTCTTTAATTAGTTCTGACTTTCCAACTCCAGTGCAGAGCAGGGTTTGACTGCTGTCTGCAATGCCCACAAGTGGTGAGTCAACCTATTAAAAATTAAAAATCAATGATTAGTTTCACCAAATGAACCGTCTTATTTACATTATCACAGCATCTGAGAGCCCAGGTGATGACCAGAGATTTACAAGCAGAGAGCAAAGACATCTCACCAAGGGAAGGGTTGTGCCTCTGTGACATGACAGAGCCTCATCTCAAGCCAAGGAGGGGGTGTGTAATGGGAGGAGGTGAAGGATGAGCACCACACTCTTAGTAGGATGGTGATGCTGAAGGCCCTGGGTTTTCATGTCTGCCGTCTAAATGCTGACCTGGGCCTACCCACCAGCATCTCTGAGGGATGGAGACCCAGTGACACCTCCTCCCAGTTATGCCGCCCTGCAGAATCATCCTGCTTGGTCACTGCCCTGAGAAAAAGACATCTTAGAGACTTGGGGCAGCAAAACCCTCAAGTTAAATGCTCACTCTAAACTCAGACCATGTTCAACTGGGTCTGTATTTCAACCTGTAGCCTTAGTGCCTGGACATCCGTCCTGCCACATGCTGGGTGTGACAGCACTGTGGGGTCACATCAAATCCCAGCTAATGGCTAGCAGCCACCAAAAGCCATTCCTGATCTCCCCACCACCTCCTGCTGATGCTCTTGCAAGGTAAATTGGCAGAAAACTTCCCTTGTTCTGGCTGGGGACTGGGGCAAGGACATGACTGAGCCCGGGCCAGGGCAAGAAGAGGAAGGTGAGGTCAGGGGGAACCACCACAGTCCCTTACAGTGATTGCTAATATTTCATCAACTCTAATGCTGAGCAGCACATAGGCACCAGGGCTCGCAGAGGGGCTGGAGAGGGGAAAACCAACATGGACCAAGGCAGGTGATGTCTCTCCTAGCCTACATGCAGAGGTTCACATCTAGATTTGCAGCCCCTAGATAAGGAAAATTTTGAAGGCACAAAGCAATGGCTCTGCTCGCTGCTACAACTGGCTGCACCCCGGGTCAGGAGTCTTCTCAAAGTCACTTGCAAGATCAAGACCTTTCTTTGTAGCTTGTTTGGACCAAAGTTGGTCTCTTTCACATCCCTGCAGCCATTGCCAATAGAGAACATTATCCCAGCCCAGTGAAACTTCCACGTGAAAGACTTGGCTGCAGCTTAGTGTTCACTGTTTAGCTACAGCTTGATTTTCTAAGTGCATGCATAATTATTAATGCATTCGCTACGAGCATTTCCACAGTGTCAAACAATTCTAAATAGATAGCAGAACACAGGGTCAATCAAACCAGTGCCCATAAAAGGTGTAAAAACTGTTCATGAAGAGCAGGTCAAGGGAGCCTAATTACAAGGCATGTTTGGAAATAAATTAACTTAGCATTTTGAGGATATATTTTTCCATCTAAAAAACTCCTCAGTCCTCACGGACTCCTGTGAAGCAGAAGAGAGGAGAAGCTAAGTTTTTCGAATACTCTGTGCTTGACTAGATAGTCTGCTGCAAGTAGAACAAAAAAAGAAGGGTCTAAATGGCTTTCTGGACCACGGCAATATTCCCCAAGCCTTTTTGCTTTCAACCAACGGCATCTGAGTGGTAAAAATCAGGCAGTACCATGCATTGCTGGGAGAGAAGGTTTCATTCCAGGCCCTTTACTGTCATTTGGGCTGAATGCTTCCTCTAGGACCGGGGCCAGCAAGCAAGGAGGACTTGCAGAGGTCAATTCATGGATTGGAAGATGGTATAAAGAGGAAACATTTAAATGCATGTGACATTGGAGAATGCTTTGTGGGAAAGAGCCTGAAGCTGGGACTGATTGGCCATCAGGGAAAAATCCCATAAGGACAGCTGAACAGTGGGACAGTGTTTTGCAGTCTCCATCCACAAAGGCTTCCAATACTCAACAGTGCAAACAGCCTGCTACAAAGACAGTGCTGACCTTACTTGGAGCAGGAGGTTGGACTAGAGTCCTCCTGAGGTCTATTCCCACCTGAGTGATTTGGTCATTCAGAGGGAAGGGGTCTACCACTGCCTACAGTGAAAGTGGCAGAAAGGAGCAGTGCACAGCAAGAGGAGCACACGTTGTGCATCTGCAGTACCTGTGAAAGAGCTCCATTGCTCCTGACCCCCTGCACAAGATGGGCCAGACCATAGGTGACCCCATAACTGAACAGGTTGTTCATGGTGACTGCTTCGCTTCCACCAGCGCAGGAGAAGAGCCTCCAGGATAGGTACATATTGGAGAGGAGGGCTGACAGGGCTGTGATGATGTCTGCTCTACCTAGGAGCCACTTCTCTTGGATGGAGGACCCAGCCCTGGGTTCAGAGTCTCTCATCCTGGCTCTGACTCTGCCCCTTTTACCTTGGTTTGTTCTCATGGTCCAACACCTGCAAAGCTGGGGTCTCCCACAAGATTTATTGGTACAGAGAAGCCCACACAGCAGACACCAGATGGGGTTCACCCTTGACAGCGAGTCCTCCAGGCCCTCTGTCTTTAGCACCCCAAGATCCACAGGTACCCAAATCACCAGTCACCAGGAGGCTACTGAGGCACCACTGCCCAGTCCTATCTTCCCAGCATCCTGAAGTGGCTGCCAGGGATGGGGCTGGATGGGGCTCTGCTCAGATCCTGTGCAGCTGTTTTGCTCTTAGGCACCACGAGGCAAGTTTGGTGTCTGACTTAGAGGTGTCACAGTGCCTGGTCCGTGAGAGAGATGATCACTGACATCCCAGTGGACACGAGCATCACCGCAGCTAGAACTTGGCTCAGCACACATTAAACCATCCCCTGTGAGGAAGGAGAAGAGCCCACCCACTACCTTAAGACTGTGACAAGGGGCCACAGTCTTAAGCTCCATCGCGGGAGGTTTAGGCTTGACATTAGGAAGAGGTCTTTTACTGACAGAGTGATCTGGTTTTGGAACGGGCTGCCCACGGAGGTGGCTGGGTCACCGTCCCTGGAGGTGTTCAAGGTCAGGCTGGATGCAGTGCTGAGTGGCATGAGCTAGATGGCAGATGTTTAGGGTTACTGGGTTGGTTCTAGGTTGGACTGGATGATCTTTAAGGCCTTTTCCAGCCTCACCAGTACTGTGAGTCTGTGATACCTGCCAGCCCTTGCCTCGGTGCTGCAGCTGGTTACTCAAGCATGGGTCACAGGGAGGGTTTTCTTGCATCTCAAAAGAGAAAGCCTCATTTCCTCACCTCTCCAGCAGAACATCCCACCCATCTTGCAAATCCATCAGCAGCATTAGTCATTCAGGACTATCAGGAACACTTTTCCAGGCCTCCTCTCACAACTGGCAACTAGGAGAAAAAGAATTACACCATCACAGGAGTGGTTTATGTTTCTAAATCACAAACATCAGCACCGTGTGTTATGCTAACAGCTACCACCTTTATTTTTAGCATCTTTAATCCATTTGGATGTTTTCAGATGTATTTTAGTGAGACCAGCTTGCTCTAACTTACCTCCCAGTTCTCGTTGCCATGGCATGACAATGATTTCTCTTTTAGCTAAAAATAAACCTTCAGCAACAAATGTATTAGCCACAAAAAATAGAAGAAAAACCAGAAAAAAAGAATCAAAACAGAACTAGAAAAACAAAGCACCAGGAAAATAAAGCCCTTCGCTAGGCAGCAATTCGTGTCAGCCCGCTCTGCTGCTCTGCTGTGTGGGCACCAGTGCTGCGCGGCGATGGACGGATGACCCTGCCTCCCCTTGCCCACACACACACTGTGATATGCTGCCTAATGAAAGGCAGCCAAACGCTAAAGCATTGCAAACAGCTTTAGAATGGTATTAAAAGCGAGTACCGTAGGACAGACTGCCTGTCCTTGCGCAGGCAGCACCGCCCGTCCTTGAAGCTTTTGAGAGAAGTCTTGCTGTGCTGCCATTCAGTGAGAGCTGGACAGGCTGAGAGCTGGGCAGAGAGAGATGGAGTGAGGGACAACAAGGGGCAGGGGAGAGGCTGGCATCTGGGCAAGAACAACCCCAGGGACCANAGAAGGACACAGAGCTGCTGGAGGGTGTCCAGCATAGAGCATCATAGATGATGAAGGAAGAAGAGCACCTCCCTTATGAGGAAAGGCTGAGGGAGCTGGGTCTCTTGAGCTTGGAGAAGAGGAGGCTGAGGGGGGGACCTCATTCGTGTCTATAAATCTGTGAGGGTTGGGTGTCAGGAGGATGGAGCCAGGCTCTTCTCAAGGTCATCTGGTGACAGGACAAGGGGCAGTGGGGGCAAGCTGGAACAGAGGAGGTTCCATATCAATATCAGAAGGAACTTCTTCACAGTGAGGGCAATGGATCATTGGAACAGGCTTCCCAGGAGGGTTGTGGAGTCTCCTTCTCTGGAGATGTTCCAGACCCACCTGGCTGTGTTCCTGTGTGACTTGGTCTGGGTGATGCTGCTGTGGCAGGGGGATTGGACTGGGTGATATTTCGAGGTCCCTTCCAAACCCTAATGTTTCTGTGATTCTATGATTTTGATATGAATCCAAGCCTGGGAGGAAAACCTCCCTCTCCTGAGAAGCTGGTGGCAGAGAAAGCTGCGGCATGAGGTGCCTCATCCCCCAGGTAGAGGCCAGCCCCAACCCCACATCTTCTCAACGACGTGTCACCTTGGCAGGGTGGAAGGGATGTAGGAAGTGCCACGGCAGCCTGGTACAAAGCCCTTTGTCCCTCCTGGAGAAAGATTCCCTGCTTTGCAGCTGTACATGGTATGGCAAGTATCTAACAATCAAGTGAAGGAAGTGTAAGCCCAAATTGGAACCAGCCACCTACAAGCATGGTTTGTACGTGTTAATTTGGAGGTGTGGCAGGCTTCAGCAAAGCTCAGCTCCTGAGGAACAATGTTGGTCGGTTCAGGGAGGTTTCTTTCATTTCTGATTACAAAACTCCTCTTCCTTTTCCTTACAGCCTGACTGTGGGCACTCTGCAGCAGGAAGATGACAAGTCTGGTCAGGTTTGTCCTGCCCTGCCCTGGTGCCTCTCAGCCCAAATGAGCTGGTTACCTCCCTGCAGAGCCCTGGAAAGAAAAGCTCCATCCCCACAAACCGTGGCATGCCTGCACAAGGGGGAAGGGCAGAGCACACAGCTTGCTCTGCTCCTCACTGCCAGAGCAGCTGCCAACCCAGCCAGCCCCAAAGAACTCAGGGCAGAACGTGTGACAGACACTGCTGAAGTTCAATTTGGAAATGAAATCTGAAGCAAAGAAACAACTCCTCTCTGTGGTTTTGTGGAAGATAATCATGCTGTGACCCAAACTTGCCCAGTCCCTGCATTTGCTGGTCCTCATGCTGCTATTTGAGGCAACCTGCGAGGCTGATCCTTGCAGAAATCCTTGCCTGGTTTTGTAAGCAGAGACTAAAGAGAGGTGTAAGAAGAGCTACTCCTGTCCCCAAGGGTGACTGGGACGACCTGACTCCAGCAAAGCACCCTAGCTGCACTGCTGTCACCAGCACCCTGCTGACACACACAGCTATACACATGCACCCATAACACAGGTACCTATAAAGTTGCTGCCTTCTTTCGTAGCTGCTGTAATAGCAGAAGGGTTAGTGGCTTTGAGAGTGCCCACTTGACAACACGCTTCCTCAGCTCCCATGGTGACAGCCAGCAGGTTCATGCTGATGGTCCCATGCTCAAAGACCATGCTCATGCTGGGCCTGAGGAAACCCTCCTCTGCTGCTCCACTTGAGTCTCTGTTTGCCTTTAAAGCTCACAGTTTTCCCCTTTTCCTTCACCAGGTCAGGCTGCTCTTTAATAAGAGCCTTGAGATGCCCACTGCAGTGTTTACTTTTTTTCCCAGAACATCTTCCCTCCCTTTTATTCCACTCCTCCCTACAGTCCTCATAACCGCATTTTCTTCTGAAGGGTCTGCCTCCCACCCATCACAGATCCCCTTCCCCTTGAAACGATCTACTCCTGCTTCAGCCTCTTGGCAAAACCATTGCTTTCCCTCTCTGCTTTTAATAGGTGAGAGAACATTTGTGCATCGTGTCCCAAACCTGAGCATCTGAGAACAAAACATCCCTCTGGTGACTATCAGCGTTGGCATCGTTTAGGCTTCATTGACACTGCTTCTCAGCACCTTTCCCCACCAAGAGATGCTAAACCCGCCCCGATGCACTGCCTGTCACCACCGTCAGCTGTCTGACGCCGTCATTAGTTTCACTGAGGCCACAAAGATTTCTGTGCATTCAGCTAAACGCTGCTGCCTGTGTTTGCAGGGCTGAAAGCAGAAAATAAACGGTGGTATTGCCACCCTTTTGATTATTTATGGGGATGGACTCCCACCCCATTAATACAATCCCTGCAGAGTGGGAAACCAACTGCCACCCGTCTGAAACGGGAGCGAGCGAACTATACCAGCCCCATGCTGCTTCACTCCAAGCTGCTCGGCTTCTTCTGCTGTCTTCTAACCAGTGGACCTCAACCAGCAAGTGTGCCTCAAAACACAGCATGGTTGCCATCAGAAGAGCTCTCTGAGCTGCTTGGCAGATGCAAAGAGAATAAGGGCTAAATGCACAACCCCTCCACTCCCCTCATCCCTGAATCCTTTTATTCAGGTTTCTCCAAAGCCCCATGGTGGTTCATTCAGGATGCTCGGCGGTGCACACACTCACTGGAGCACACTCGGTGCTCCCAGTGGCAAGTCCACTGCAGATATAGTAGTCTAAGGCATAAGGCATAGTAAGAATAAAATGATCTGAAATTCCTCCTGGCAGTTAGCACTGCACTGGGGGGTGTGGGACCCGAGGAGTCCAGGCTTTGGGAACCTCACAGGGATAGTGCAGACTGGCAATATTTCACCTCCTCCTGTCACTCCTGTCTGCCACCTCCCAATGCTGATGTCTGTGTAGCCTTGCAGTGCCATCAATCTCATAGAATCATAGAATGGATTGGTTGGAAGGGACCTCCAAAGGTCATCTAGTCCAACCCCCCTGCAACAAGCAGGGCCATCACTCACTAGAGCTGATTGCCCACAGCCCCATCCAGCCTGACCTTGGATGGCTCCAGGGATGGGGCTTGCACCACCTCAATAGGCAGCCTGTTCCAGGGATCCCCCACCCTCGCATTAAACAACTATTCCCCACGTCCAGTCTAAATCTGCCCTTTTCCTGCTGCAAACCATCTCACAGGAGCCCAGCCAAGGCGAGTGTGCTGAGTTAGGTCCAGTTGCCATGTGCAAACAGTAAGCCTCCTTAACCATTGTCTGCCTGTCACCTCGAAGAGACATGCCATTCTGTACAGTGTAAGGCAGGAAAGATTCACCCTGTACAGTGAAAGAAAGAAGAAGAGATGCTGTATGTCTAGGCTCACAGATAAAATCTATAGATTTCAAACAACAGGACTGGGTGTATCAACACCCAGCTGGTCAGAGTTCCTGAGCACCAACAATAACAAAGGTTCCTGATCCTAGAATCGTTAGGGATCAGAGGGACCCAGAAAGATCACCCAGTCCAACCCCCCTGCCACAGCAGGATCTCCCAGACCAAGT
>VZRI01000172.1:186536-233867 GCA_013397515.1 Upupa epops | reverse complement strand
CTGCTCTCCACCAGGTCAGTCCCACCCTCTCCTGGTCCCTGGGGTTGTTCTTGCCCAGATGCCAGACTCTCCCCTGCCCCTTGTCCCTCATTCCATTTCTCTCTGCCCTGATGATGGAGCAGGGCTCAGCCCTTTCTCCCTGAGGTTGAGGCTGCACAGTTGCCTGCTGCTCCAGGTTGTAGCTACCTTTGGTCATCCAAAACGAAATCACATTAGAGATGGGTGCTTTTGCCATGTGTGAGGTAGTGCCCTAGTGCTCTCCCACTAAATCAAAATAGATCCATGGGCTTTCTCCCCAGGTCCTTAATTTTTAGGGATGCTGGTTTTTTAAAGCCCAGATTTACTGGGGTTCGGGCAGCACTCACTGGCACAAGGCGGTGTAGTTGGACCGCAGTACATTATGTCGAAGTGGCCTCTCTTGTGAGCCTTGGCTACTAGCCTCTGGTGTTGCCAGGCTGCCTCATTGATGTATGCCACCACCACTCTCCTTGCCCTGCTGCTGAGGCTTAGGAGTTACAGCAGGTAACCTGTAGTTATCCCACAGGTCTGCAGACACTGAGCCAGTCGGACTGCCGTCTGGCCAACCTTTGATTGGCCTGTGATGTCTTTTAGCTTCCATTTCCACCAGGTCTTCAGCTACTCCATCATTCAGAGTTTGTGTTATGGGGCTGCAAACGGGTGAGTTGGATTAATGGAGAGTGAACAGCTCGGATCGCTCCCTCCCATTTCTCATCTAGCTGGATTCTTGTGTTATGGCATCTCTCTCTCATTTGATAGATCAGAAATCCTCACTATCAGACTGGCAATTTCATGGGCCAGTTCCCTCAGCACTGGGAAGGGAGATGATCTGGGCTTTCTAGCTGGAATATATTGAACTCTGAGTTTAGCTTCAATCCGTAGAGGGGTAATTTCCATTCCTCTGAACATTTCCATTAGTCATCCTGGCGCTGACCCCACAGTCTAGATAATTATTCTTATTAAATTGAAGAGGCAAGCTAATCTCTTATTTTTTTGAGACCTGAATAAATTGCCACTCCTTTTAACCTGAGAAGGAAGCTGAATGTCAGGATCTCACCGATAATTTCATTTGCCAGGGTAAATCAACAGGAGGAATCAAACGGCTCCAAAGCAGTTTTCTTTACTTGCTTGCAGGGATGCACTAAGTCCGGAACAAAAGGCTCTGATGGGTTTCCAGCTCCTGGCTGAGGCCCAGATGGATGCTGCTGAAGCTGCCAAGCCCAGGCAAGGCTCCCCACAAAGCTGGAGGCCACTGCCACTGTGAGCATCCCACTCCACCAGCAGCCAGCTGTGATGCCTCGGGTCTCAAGCACTCGAGCTCCCACACAAGATTTTGTTCTTTGAGACAAGTTGCTTATTTCAAAACCCTGCACTGAAAGGTTAAGCTGCTGATTTCAACATGGGTTAAGCAATCTGATAACCTTAGGTTTTATCTGATCCCTCCCTTGCTGCAAGAGCAGGCCACTTCTTGCCGTAGGTGGACACAGCGTTTCACATGGTCCGACTGTTCGGGGAGGACGCAACGGCTGCAGGGGTCTCTGCTGCTTCGTGTTGTTTCTTTGCAAGCTCTAACCAGACTCTACTAGGGTGATTCTCACATTAGGTATAGATGATCTGATCTCAAATGCATGGATCCTTCCTTCTCCCTTCCCTTTTTCTTTCATCTTTTATCTTTCTGGATCTTTCCTCACAGTTAGGAAGTCTTTTCTTTCCATGCCCCTTTTCCTCTCTGCCTGGGCTGCCACGCACTGGTGGGTTCTCTAGGATGGAGAATGGTGTCAGTGATGCCTTAACTGTCCACCATGTGCCATTCCTCAACCACTCCTGCCACAGCCAAGCCACTCTCACTAGCACTTTCTGCTGAGCACTCTTCTTCACCGGGCTGTCTCCTTAGGCTGTGATGCTAAGACCTGCATCAATATGATGGGAGAGGTGACACACAGCAAGCGTGAGACATGGCAGGACATAAAACAACCACGACTACAGAAAACCCAAGCCTCCTTTCCCACACTACCCTGTCAGAATTCACTTTCATCATCTTTTCATTAATTTAAACCAAATCTGCTCATGTCCACTTGGTGCAAAGTCATCTTCTACAACGACTTTTTCTGTAGCCAGCCGTATGGCTCACAAAAGAGATTAAGGTAACATCACCCTGGATAGGCTCAGTGACAGGCGAGCCGCTGCATTCAACAATACCTGGGGCTGCTGGCTGTTGGTTGGATTCATTTTGATTTAGCAGCTGCGGACTTCAGGTGCCTGCAATGATGTGATTTGCAAGACCACCTATTTCTGGGGAAGCTTCAAAGCTCGCTCACGCTGTTAAATCTGGTACTCGGAACGTGCAGTAGGACACACCGAGCCCCCTCCACAGTTCCTAGTTCTTTAATATGTCTTGCAAAATTATCTTGTAGTAGCACACTCCTCTTTCTACTTTAGGATCATAGAATCGTTCAGGTTGGAAAAGACCCTTGAGATCATCGAGTCCAGGCAATAACCCCACTCTACCATTTCTGTGTCTCCTTAACAGCTCACGGGCTGACTTGTTCTTCCCATCTATCGTATTTTCTTCTGTCTACCTGTTGGGGTTGTTGCTGTTACTCCAGCGTTGTCTGTCCAATACCCACATGTCCTTCCATCTGTTCTCCCACTGACCAGCTCCCTTACAAACACACAAACACCGCAGTTTAGTCTTCCTGATCTTGTAGCAGGCCCAGTACCTCATCCCCTGTATTTCTGGCTACGCAAAGACCTTTCACAACAGTAGGATTTTCCCTCTGTCCTTCCTTTTCCCCTTTCTCCTTTCTTTGTCTCTAACCATCTCTGCTTTTAAATTACTGTTGTCTGCCTCTGCAGTAAAACCAAACAAATGGCTTCCCCAGAACCTCCTCTGATTTATTTCCTTAAAGTCTTCTGCCCTGAGTTTGCCAGAATTCAGCCCCTCAGACTGGTAGTGCAGGTGCATTCCCTTTGCTGCGAGGAGTGCTGTCCCTCGATCCATCTACTGAGCAAGAATCTGCTGGTGGCCAATTGATGTCCTGCTGGCACCAGGGCTGACACGAGGGTGTTCTTCGTTCGGGGTCTCTGATGAAGTGCAACTATTCCTTTTCCAAGTGAGTATTCGTAACTTAGAGGAGTTTGCTGATTATTTCGTGCAAGTTAATCAAGCAGAAGAGTAGATTAACGGCATTGACTCACCCTGATTAGCTTTTATCGGAGTTTGCTTCTCCAGTGGTTGTTTGCTGAAGCTGATGATTGTTTACTTACATTATTCATCCTGGGAGCGAGCTCCTGGGTATTGTGCAACACTACAGCTGGTTTTTCTGGTTTAAGGCTGTCAAGGCAGGCGTAGATGTACAGGACACAGCACCTTATCTCATCTGCCCTGGTCCTTGGCTGTGGCTGAGTTGAGATAGCAGTGCCACTGAGCCTTGCTGGGATCTCATGGCCAATTGCACCTGTTGGATTGGCCAGAAATGACCTTGGCAGGAAAGAAGTGATCCAAGGACAGTAGGAACAATCCCAACTGGTGAGACGATGTGGAGCAATAATGAACAGGCAGGATTCCCCCTCAGAAGTTGTAGAACTTCTTCCCAGTGAGCATGATGGAGCACTGGAGGGGGCTGCCCAGGAGGGCTGTGGAGTCTCCTTCTCTGGAGACGTTTGAAACCCGCCTGGACTTGGTCTGGGGGATCCTGCTGTGGCAGGGGGATTGGACTGGATGATCTTTCGAGGTCCCTTCTGATCCCTGATGATTTTATGACTCTAAACACAAGTGACTGGAGATGGGCCAGACATCTGTGCCCCACTGTGGCTAATGGAACATGAAGAATGATTCAGATGACCAGATTTAAGTGTCCAAAGGAAGGTGAAAACAATACATTTAGGAGTCCACCAACTGGAGCTGAATCCTGCCTTTGATGCCTGATAGAAGCTTTGTCATCTCCAAGGGTTTTCTAAATGACCGTGCCTGTAAACCCAGGCATTTCGTAGACAGATGCGGGCTTCTCTGCTAAGTCAGTCCCAGACCCAACCAAAACTAATGGTTACTACCCCCACACATGTGCTTCCTTGGGCCAGAGAAGCTACTGCTGCCCCTCTCCACTCCCCACACCATGCCTCCTGTGTGAGAGCTAGGAGAGAGTCCAGCAACAGCTCCTCTCATCCCCCACTTTCTGTGCCCCAGCTGGGGTGGTTCAGCACAACAGACACAGGGGCAGATGGTCACTATTTCCCTTCTACTCCTCGAACCATTCAGTACTCGGGGAGAGAGAGCATGTGTTTGGTTGGAAATGGAGCCTCCTGTTGTTGGGGCAGCGTAGCCCTGCTTCTCCTTTTGTCCTGTCAAGCCTCAAGAGAGATCCCTTTCCCTTGACATTTCTTTCACCTCTGATCTCTGTTTCAAAAAGCAGCTTTTTAAACCTTGGGAGAACGAAACGATTCTCTCCCGTCCGAGCGCAGGTAGCTGAGGTAGAGAAGACTCTGTGCTTGTGCCAGACATCACCAAAGAAAAATAGGCTTGGGGATTAGGTTTCATTGCAAAGGGGCTCAAAACAGCCAGAGGGCTCCCATTTCCATAGCTGAACTTGAAGATGTTGTCCTCCAGCCGGTGCTGTCGGGGAGAAAGGGGTTTCCCGTGGTGGGTAACTTCCACTTCTTGAGCACCTGGCAGTGGTACAGAAGCAGCACCATGGAAGGAAGGCAGGTTGGTGTCCTTGGGCACATTGATCCATCTGGCAGGCTGTCCTGAGGTCGCATGGGGAGAAGAATAGCCAGGAGTGCTCTGTGCACTGGCCAGTTCAGGCTGCTGCACCAGGTGCTGCCCAGGGCCACGTGCCTTGCGTCCCCACGGGAGACATCCATCCCGAGGGGAAGTAGGCGACTGGCACGGTTCCACTGCCATGTGTTTGTTAAACAGCATCGACTGCAAACTAACGATCCTTTAGCCTGCATTAGGGTATCGGCTCTGACTAAGGCAGCACAGCGTGCAGACTGCCACTGGTGGCCAGGCAATTTAAAGAGTGCCCTTTGAACTGAGATTTGCACAGCTTCGTCCTCTGCAAGCGGGTGGTAAGCCCAGGGTAAGCCCAGCCTGGGAAGGCAACCACACCAAGCACACACAGGTTCAAATACCTTCAGCAGACACTGAGGAAGACACAGAAATGCTTGAGATTGTTTAACAGACTCTTGGCAATGTGTTCCAAGATCTGGCATGGCTGGTCGTGGAGCCACAGTGGGATGAGCTGCCCCCACAGACAGGGTTTGATGCCAGTGGTGGAGGTGGCTGCGTAAGTCATGGTGCTTTGGCCAGCTCTCTGCACCTAAGCCTGTGCTTCTGGAGGGCTAGTCCCTACCCCCCTTGGGCACTAGAGTATGTCAGGAAGATGTATGGCTCCTGCAGAAGCGCAGAGCCCTTAGGCTAAGGGGTTTGGGTGCTCTACATCCCTTAAAGTTCACATTGTGCTCATATAAGGCAAAAAAAAGGGGGTGGAAGGCTGAGGCAGGGGAGAAAGGAAACAGCTGCCTCATGTATGAAAAGATTTGCCAAGCTCCCTTGCTTCGGTTTAATAGCTGGGTGCTGTGAGCCCAGGAGAACAGTGTAATTTATGTCATTACTGCTAAAAGGCTGGTTTGATGGTGAGGGCTTCAGTTGAGTTCCCTAGAACGTTTAACAAAGGGAAAAATGAAAACAAACACCAGTGTTGTAATAAAAATCAGGATGATTTCGGGGAGACTGCCAGGCCCGTTTTTCCAGAGGTACAAAGTTCTCTCCTGAAAAGTCTCTCATTTTAGTCTATTTGGACTCTATCACATTGAGGGAAATGATTAGGCTTTGCTGTAACTCCACAAGCTGCTGGAACAGTGGTTAAGTAACCCTGTTGTTCTTGAATAGCAGAAGGGATGGTGTGCTTTTACATTCAGAATGAATTCCCCTTTCTCGAAATACGACTTTGTAAGCTTTTTCTTAAACTCTTTTGGGGATGGGAATGGAAGGAGACAGAATGGGTGCAAAGGGAGGAGGCCAGGGTGCTTGTGCTAAGCCCAGCTTTCCTGCTAGGAATAGTGGATATGACAATCCTGTCCTTGCAGAAGCGGTGTGTGTGGCTGACCCTGCTCTGCTGCCTGTTTCTGTGCGTGTGCTACTTCCCAACGCCTCACCTCATCCAGCACTGAGTGGAATGTGGCAAGATCTTGAGTAAAAAACCTGCAAGAGATGAAGGTTCTCCTTCACAAGGCACCACCACAGCACCTTCTCTTAATTTTGGCTGCTGTGAGGCCAATACAGTGCTGGGTCTCACTACTCCTCTCCTTGCACCCCTGCAAACACTTCTGTGTGCTGCAAGGGGAAGCTCACAGCCAGTAAATCCATGGCTTATCTCCAGGGTATGTTGAAGGTACCTTCCTCGACTGCCTGCTCACCTTTGGCTGGTAAAACACCACCTTGTAGGGTAAACTGAGGCAGCATCAGCCTCTGACTTAGGGTCTGTGTTTCTCCAGGGTGGTTTTTCCCTGAGCAGCCAGCATCAGCTCCCAGCCAGCATCCTCCTGTAACATTGCCTAGGTTGGTAGTGCTGAAATCACTGACATCAGGAAACGCCTGCAGAGCTCCCCATCTTGCAGAGAAAGCTGAGCCTGCCTCTGTTTGCCCACCGTTTGGCACTGGTGGGACCACAGGAGCAGGCCGTGTGCTGGGAGCGCTTTCCCCGCAGACCCGTGTGCTCCTTACGCTTCTCCTGCTTCCACCATAGGCAGATCAATGCTGAAGACAAGCTCTAAGATCGCTGAGTACAGCCATTAACCTAACCCTGCCAAGCTCACCGCTACGATGCCCCTCTGCCCTGCACAGCGACTGTCTGCGATGATGGCCAGCCCACCTTTATCCCACAGCGTTGCCTGCTGCCAAGTGCAGCGACCTGGTTAGCGATGGCTTTGCAGAACTGCTACCAAACCACTCACATTCTCTGTTCCAGTGCTTTGAGGGACAGCTGGTACTGGAAAGAGGAGCAATCCAGAGACATGCTCTTTATTTGCCCGTGAACACAGCAGTGTAACACCAGGCTCCAGCCAGCCTCAATTCTTGGCAGGCAAGGTCGGGGCTTCCTTTTGCATGTGGTATACATCAGGCCGAGTCCAAAGCAGACAGAGCATCTCTTTCCCGAGAAGCTGTGTTCAAAACCTAGATGCATTTTTTCCTGCTCTTGCCAGAGGTCAGCTTACAGAACCGGCTGGCAGGGAGCTTTCCAGTTCGTGAGTGCAAATGCATCCATACTTTCAGATGACTCTGTATTTTCCTTCTTTCCTGCTCTGTGGCTTGCGGCTACACACAGGAGATGGCCACCAATTTGCCATCAGCTCTAACAGAATGGGATAAGGGATGTGCAGCCCAGAAAGAACTGATTTTCATGATGCTGTGCATCCCCTCGCCTCTCCCTTCCCCCCCCGAAGCAATACGTTACATGGAGGCTCCTTACAGAGACAAAGATGTCTTTTGTTGAGCAAGTCAAACCCAAGGACGCTGAATCTCTCTGTAATTTGAGGGTTTGACACTGCAGAGCATCCATCAGTGAAAAGAAAGGCAGAGAAAACCAGTGGCATTCTCCTCTGCCACCCAGGGAAGCAGGCATCAGGCAGCTGCCAGGGTACAGGCGTCTCAGGCTGTTTGTGAGGCTCTGTTATGCAAGATCTCCTCACTCACCGGGCATTTGTTTCAGGGGTGTCGAGGAAACCTCTGCTTTCTGGCTCCGTGGCTGCTGCTGCCAGTAGGCCCCCCCGCCTGATCATCACTGAGGGCACTGCCCAGCTGCAAGGGCTGTGTGAGGACAGGAATGGAACACGCAGCTAGCCCCGTGCCAACCTGCTCGCAGGAAACTTCTAGTCAGCAGACCTGCGCTCTGTCCTCCGACTGAAAGCTTCCAACAAGGAGATGGCTTTGGCACTGGAGCCAGCTCAGAGCGGGTGCTGCATGGAGATCTGACTCAGACATGCAGGTTGCCAGATACCCACCAGCTGGCGGGGTATTTCGATCATTAATAATCACAGGATTAAATGCAAAGCAGCAACTGTGTTTCCAGAATGAGCCAGGGCTCTCAGCCTCGCTGCCTCTGAAAACAAGCTGCTTTTTCACACAGGATCCAGATCCAGCAACGTTTTGGTTCTCCTGGAAGGACATTCCACCTCCTTCATGCTCTGTTTGTCATGTTTGTGCCACACCTGCACTGTTGCTGTCACTGGGTGAGGAGGGCGCTGGAAAGGATGGGGAGATTTTCCTGGCAGCAGCGTGTGAAGTGCATTTGCCTGACTCCATCCCACCCCAACCAGAGAACGTTATGCACTTGGGTTTTCCCCGTCTCCAGCAGTGCCTGATGACATTTCAAGACACTGGCTCGGGCAGCTCTGGGGTATTTCTGCTGTTGTGCCTTTATTCCTCCTCATCGATAGCTATTCAAGTGTTCTTAATTCCTAGACTGTGGTTCTTGCATCCAACTAACTCCACTGCCTCGCATTTTCGCTGCCTCCAGATGCTTTTCCTTTTGGCATGGCTATGAGAAGGGGAATGGACTCTGCTGGACCTCCTTTTGCTGCTCGGCTCACCACCGACACAGAAATCCCCTCGCTGCAACAGCCTCGCTGCATCAATCTCACCTCTAACTCCAACAATTTGCAGTTTTTCACCGCTGGCTGCAGAAGTTTTGTGTTTGCTACCACCTCTCCTTCTCGCCTCGGGGTTGGGTTGCTGTTTCTGGTGTCTGCCATGAAACGGCTCGCTAGGAGTGCTGCCGAGCACCGTAAAGCGTTGCTAGAGATGCTCAGTGTTTCACTGGTTTTCATGCTTGCTGCCTTTTCTGAGGCCAGGCCATTGAACACAATAAAGTGCAATGATGCCTGGATCAAAGTGACTCCAATCAGCCTAGACACACAGTCCACACGAGCTGGAAACTCTCAAACAATCCCTTTCCATGTGCGTTTTGGAAAGGAATTCCAGCCACAGCTGTGTTATGAATTTAGCTTTCCAAGCTAGCACCAAGGCCCCTCAGTCTCCCCCGGTGTTGATGAAGCTAAGCGTGTCTTTCTCTACCCCCACACTGCTGTTGCAGGTCATGAAAAGCTCTATTAATCACTGCTTCCAGTTTGGAAGGAGAGCAGACTCTAATCCTCACCTCTCACAGCATTCCTATGAATCATTTCCCCCTCTTCCTTTGTGTTCTGCCTCTTTCAGCTGAAGATCAGAAACACCTTTTGCCTCCCCGTGCCACTTAGGTTGCAAGGTGCCGAGCAGGAACTAGCGAGAAGATAAACTCCACAGCACATTTCTCCAGGATGGCATTTAATCAAGGCGCTGGGAAGCATTCCCTGCTCAGCACCAGCAGGAATCCCTGCCTCCTGCGCTTACGGCTTTGCGAGCATTCCAACGGCCAGCCTGGAGCACTTGGTGTTGATGACGCCCAGGGCAGCTCCAGGTGGGCATTGCTTTACAGCTCACACCCCGTTGCCCTGGAAGAGGTTTGCAGAGAGGAGGGCGGGCGGCAAAGCTGCATGGCACACTCGCAACCCAGAAAGACAGCCAGCAGGACAATTCACGGAGCACTGAATTTCAAGCAGCTGCAGAAGCAGCAGTGGAAGTGAATTCCAGATTCACAGCAAAGACCTGCAAAAGGAACCTGCTTCCAAAAGCCATGCTCGGTCAGGGAAGGGGTTGGCGCCGTGACGCTGCATCCCATCAAAGTCACCTCAGAGCCATGGATCTCAGTACTGGAAATGCTCAGAGCAATCTGATGAGCATCTTCCAGGCTGGAGCAATGCATTCGAGGGCTGTTGAGCTGGGAAAGGTGAGGCCACTGAAACTTATCATTCATCTGAATGGAAGAGAGCGACAGAGTCTGTGGGGGCTTCGATGAAAGCTGCTTTAAGTTAGAAAACGTGAGAAGAGGAGCTCAACGAAGTGCAAAGCTCAGCTCCGTCTGAAGGAGGCCAAACAAGGAGGCTGTGTTTGGCTGCTTCTCCTTTCCAATCATTATTGCCCGACCAAGAGCTGATGAGCACAGGTTTTTCCCGTGGCCTCTACTTAGTGTTGCCTGAAATCCAAGAACTGAAGAAGGAACAAACTACACAGCAGCACACTTTGCAAAACGCCTGGCTCGCTGTGTTTGTGATCGGCCTCCCTGACCACAGCCTTCATTCCACAAATGCCAAACTAAACTGCGTTTGGCAGATGAGGCTTTAGCATCACGAGGTCAGTGTGTGCCCCACGTGAGGACCAAGTGCCAGTGCAGGTGGAGGAGCAGCGGACTGACCCGTCACCAATCTTTCTGCACTAGCAAAGACGAGGGGCTCCCATGGTTAAGCCTCAGTGAATGAGCAGTCTGCATCACAGTTGAGTCTGCTGCTGGTGGAGGTGACCAGGAGCCTCTGTACACACACAGCTCCTGCCATGGGGCTTGCCCACACTAGCCACCCAGGTTCTTGCAGCTCCTCTGGTGTTTTTATCTCTATTTTCTGTGCTCAGCCAGGGTCCAAACCCTTCCTTGGATGGGTCAGCCGCACGTCACCAGAACTGGCTTGACAACCTCCAGACATTTTCATGGCCTTATCTGGGAAGACACCTGTGCATGTGCCTCCCTCCTTCTTGCCCAGTTCAAAGGTTCTGAAACCAGATTAACTGCCTTTTTCCCCTGAAGGCCGTGTCAGGCAAACGGATTCTACTAGGGAATGTGGGGAATGTTAGATGGCCTCAGACTGAGATCAGTTCTATGGAAAAACTGCTCTTTGCAGCACTAGGAAAGCATTTCCCTATAGGCGTGTGCCAGCAGACACCGCCTGCTCAAATCACTGCACCTCGCCCCACAGAGCAGCTCTCAGACACAGGCAATTTTGATGGTGAGAACTGGCATTTCAGCTTCTTTAGGAAAGAAAGACCATTGATGGGATTTTTTTTGGTGGATTTTGTTGGATTTCCATCACTGCTGTTGGGGAAATTCATACGGTGACTTCTGTAGCCACTTTCTTATTGCTCCCTCTCCAGGAATTTCTTTATCAGTAAAAGCAGTTACTGTCATTACAAATGCTTTTTCCATGTTTCCCTGGGTTCTGCGTGACCACTGAAGCCTGTCTGTGGTATCGCTCTTCCCCCAGTCCATCCAGACTCTCCTACATGCACTCATCAGCCAGTGGGCTCCATTCGTTGCTTAAGCAATCTGCTGGAGGAAGATCTGCCTCCCTGGGTGAGAGCTGGAGAGTCCCCAGAGGGACTCACGCTGCCAACAGCCCGGTGAGGTTGCTTTTACAAATGCAAAATGATTCTGAGGTGAGGTTCACAACATTTTTCCCTTCTTCCCCACCACTTAAGGATCCAGCAAATCACGTAAACCAAAGACGGGTGCGAGAGGCTAGCTCCCTCCTTGCTTATTCCTTTCCCAGCCGCCAAGCCAGAAACGCAAAGACCCCGTCTTCCCAAAAGGCATCTCATATCGCCCTGATCACGACAGCTATGAGCAGAAACCTGCAGTTACACACAGTCAGCCTTCACCGTTAGGAACAGCCCTTGGGAGGTAGCTGTGGCTCTGTTCAGCCTGACCCTGTCAAGGGGGTTCCCTGGTTGAACCCTTGAAGTGCTTTTTGCCTCTGCCGTGTGCAGCACCGGAAGGACTGCGTCAGAGATCACGCTTACCCAGACTATTTGGATAAGGAAACACCCAGAGCTACTTCTTACTTCATTGGGATTTTTCAAAGAAAGGAAGAAGAAAGAAGGAAACTTCGGGTTCTTCTAACAAACAAAACCAGAACAAACTCCCTTTGCTCCTCTGCTGCCTTAAGCCCCGAACATGCCGATGCACTCGCAAGTGGGGTGGTTCCAACCCCAGTGGATTTTCAAGTTCCTTTAGTTTCAGAGTTTATTTTTTTAATCGCCATTTATTGTTACTACAGGAGGGAACTTCACTCAGAGACCTGAAGTTAGGGATCTGTTTTGCCACGGAGCGCTCCTTTGGGAAAACAACTGTCTCTACAACTTCCTTTCCGTAAGCATGGAATGGATGTAGCACATCCATTTTATTCAAGAGTTTAAAGATCACTGCCTGACAGTGTGGAATAAATACAGACTACAAACCCAACTAAAAGAGGCCAGAAGTCTCTGGGGTTTTAAATAGGTTTCACTACACCCCAGAAACGTAGGGGTTTTCAATAGGTTTCACTCATTAGCCCATGAAAACAAGATGCCAGCGGAGGTTACGCTGCATGTCTGGATAAATTACCAGCAAAGAAGAAAGGATTTCTGATTTCCAGACGTGAGAACGAGTGACTGTGTCTCCTTGCTGCAACAGGGAGAAGCCAGGAAGGACAAGTCGTTTGAGATTATTTGCTGGGGTCCAGAGTTTACCTGACCTTCGAGACACTCAGCGCAGAAGCAAGCGCCCATCTTTTCCAAAGTGAACGCTTGACGATAGCTGTGCAGAAAAAGAGAGCCAGAAAAATCAGTCTTAGCTGGGAACTGGCTGTTTGAATAAGAAATAACCCCCTTCATGAAGAAAGGGTGCTTGAGTCCACCTAGTAACCAGGTGTCTACTGTTACGAAGACTTGTGGAAGGTCTGGAATCTTCACCAGCGTGACAGTCCCTGAAAAATTAGACAGGAGTAGACCAGTCATCTGTTACCTCCCTCCATCTTAAAAGACAAAGCTAAGTATGAAATCAATAGGGCCTCTGACTCATTCGAAGACTCGCTGTCCCCCCAAACACATTTAGAGTACAGCCGTGCGGAGGAAAAACGTGAAGTTTAGCCAAAAAGCAGTGAGAGAAATAACGCAGACGTGGAGGGGAAAACCCCGACCCTATTGCAGCAGCACCACATAGACTTTCTGAGGCTTCACGGGGAGTAAGTGCAGTAATTCGTGTTACACCGGGAGTCCTCATCCACTCACTTTGTCACTAGGACACTTACCTGACATTCATTTTCCTTTGCAGGATCTCATCTTCAGATTAATAAATGACTGGTGCTCTTGTAATTGAAGTCTCACGCAGCAGATACTGGAAAGGTTAACTTATTACTGGATTAAGGAGGGGGAGACTTCAGACTGAAACTACAGCAGCACTTCTGGAAAGCTTTTTTTGTGCTGCTGTGTCCGTCGTGAGCAGTCGGGCAGCGTGTGATGTTCATGTGTTCAGACTGGTCCTCCACCACTGGTGTTAATGAAGTCCGCCTCTGAATCTGCTCCTAGAGGACTGTGTGGTTAGCAAAGACACGTTCCATTCCAACATGAATCATTAACATCTACACTTGGAAATTCCTCCCTGCTGAGCAGTCTCCTCCTACTCTACCCCACTCTGTTTCTCAGCTCCTACTCAGTGTGTACACACATTGTACAGGCAAAGGACTGTGCCTTGCACCCAGCAGTTACTGTGTACGGACTACAAGGGCTCAGAGCATCCCCCCAGGCAGCCATAGAGTTTGGGTGAAGACTTTTAACCTCCATCCATCCTCATTCTCCTCCTACTCCTGCCAGCCAACCACTTTGCTTTCTCACTCTTCAGCAAGAGTCCTACATGGCTGTCTGACCCTGCACACACACTCCAAGAGCAGCAGGCAGGCGTGTTAGCCAGTCACCTACATACGTGGTCACCACACCGTGGAAACTCCAAATAAAATCTCAGTGCTCCCCAAACTATTCTGTATTCCAGTCGAACCAAAACGCGTGAGCTTGAACGTATACAGAAAAGCAGTTCCAGCAGAGTGGGATGACAATTTGCTGTTCACAATTCCAGTATCGTGTGGTGCCTGGTTCACAGCAACATGGTTTTTCCTTCCACCCACTTGCAATGCTGCCTGTAAATGCAACCCACTGCACATTGGTGAGGGCTCTGAGCCTGCTCTGAGCCTCAGAGACAGAACTTCAGCTGTGCCAGCTCCTGCTTCTAAGCTGGGTTGGTTTTGCTGGGTAAATAGGCACAAAGGTCTCGTCTACAGCTCTGGATAGAGTCAGGCAGCCCAGCGGTCGGGATGGTGCTCTGGTGGTCACTTCTCAAGTATCTGAAACTAGTAAAAGAGCAGATGATGAGTGCCACTGTAGGAGCTGAGGAAAAACATGTCGTGTCAATCAGCAGAAAACCAAAGCCCAACTAAGTAACCAGAGTCCAAATCCAAACGTATTCACACAGGCATTTACTGACGTCCCTGCGAAGAAGGATGAGAATCTTGCAGCTCAAAATGTCTGCAGATTCCATCAGTGCAATGAGCAGAGCAAACCGGAGGAGGTCCTTCTGTGGGGTTTATGAACAAGGTAACTAACCAAGGCACTAGTGTGGCTAAACAAAGCCAGTGGAAGCTAAAATGTACGCGTGTTAGACAACAGTGATCAAGTTGGTGCCTGCAAACGGAAGGCTACGTACTGCATACGCCCGGGTGAGCCAGGGAGAGCAATAAAAACAGTAGCCAACAGTTTCAGAGTAATTGCTCCAGCTCTCAAAAAACCCCACCACAGTCATTTTGATGGAGAAGAAAAGCAAAAGGCAGCAAGCAGTGAGGGGGAGAGTGGTCCTCTAGGTAAGCTGGGATATGACATGCACTCCAGTGAGCCCTCAGCCAAGCAACATAAGCAGTGTCCAAAGATGGGTGATCCAGTAAGACCGATAAAGAATCACAGAATGTCTTTGCTTAGAGAGACCTGGAGATCATAAAGGTTCAACCATTAACCCAAATCACCAACAAACCTTATCCCTAAGCACCAGGTCATTTAAATACCTCCAGGGATGGTGACTCCAGCACTGTCCTGGACAGCCTGTTTCGATGTTTGGTAACCCTTCCTCTGAAGAAGTTTCTCCTAATATCCAGCCTAAACCTCCCCTGGCTCTACTTGTGGTCATCTTCTCCTATTACTTGCTGCTAGGGAGAAGAGGCTGCCCAGCTTGCTGCTCTAATCTCTTTTCCAATACCCACACAGGTAATCACAAGATTTTTATTTGAAATCATAGTATTTTTACAAAGCTTTCTCAAGAGTTTAATAAGTTTCCTAGGAGTACAATATTGAAAGTGTTAAATATTTTAACAACTAGGAAAGTCTGCCGCACAAGGGCTTTTTAAAGTGAAAACTGCTCACAGTGGCCCAGGAATAGGTATCGTTCTCAGGCAAAACAAAAAGTAATGGGACTGCAGGAACCCATCAGCTCAAGTTCCCCTGGAACATGTTGAATGGAATGAATGGCAAATGAAAACAGTGAAATGAGCAGCGTGTGTCAACCATCTGCACTACCCACAGAATGTCTAAGATGCACCAGCCTCGGGCTTCTTGTTCCTTAAAGCAGGTATGAGACAGAAAGAAGAGACCACCAAGCCCCCATCGTTACTGTAAACAGGCTGTTTCAGGGACACTGTCTGGTCTAAAACGTAACTGCTGATCAGTGCCAATTAGCTAGAATAATCCTGTTAGCATCAGCTCCACTGTTCATTTGTAAATCTTTTTAAGTTGCTAATTGTATTTGAAGCTCTTTCTAACACTAACTCGTTTTGTACCGCGCTGAAAGCCTGGAAACACTCATCAATTGAAGAGCTGATATAACAAACAATCCTTCTTTTAACCCTCTGCAACCTCCCTGTTGTAAAAGTCACTCTGCTCGTTGACTACATCCTGCACCGACCGCGTTTGTACACGATGTCATTACATTTCACCATACAGGTCTTGCCGTATCGAAAGCTCTACCTCCTCAAATGCCAAGCCTTCCTGACCGCTGTCAGCGTACACTCCTCTAAGCAAAGTGCATAGCTCCCCCCTCCCCTTGCTGCAGTTGCTGATAACTTGAATCGCAACAAGCAACGACCCATAACAGTTATATTTATTCTTTATTACAGCTGTTTCATTTCTACCAGAGAAGCATTTAGACAAGAAAAGACTTTGCTGCACTGCAAATAGCTGACGGTGCTGTGTCAAACCACGGGGTAGCCCTCAGCAGCACGGGATGACCTTCTGGATCAAATCAAAAGGGACGCTACAAAAAGAAAAGATTTCATTAAATAAATTTATTTGTTAAAATAATTTAACTCCAAATACAACTGCTGAGTTTGCATTGAGTTCTATGTACAATTCTCGTTTTACTTGAAACATCAATGTTTAAACAACTGACGTTGTTACAAAACAAACTGTTGCCCGATTTTAAGTCGCCAGTTGTACTAGAGCTCAACAGTTAACTGTGAAATACACTAATAAACCCCTAGGAAACTCCAAATCAACAGCGTTAAGCCCGATTCCAGAACCCACTTCAAGTCTTTTCTTCAAACCCTGATCAAGAATTAGCAGGTGCACAACAACGCAGATACAAGCCTCCTGCAGTTGTCAAACGTTTGCTTTTGTTGCGGAGTTTCCCAATTAAAGCCTAACCAGTGCCTCGACAGCACACGGGTAACAAAACAAAAACTGAAGTAAAACAAAAAAACCAACGAACCCAAACATGCACGAAACCCCCCAACCAAGTGGCTGACATCTTTAGGCAACATTCTATACAGGAAAGCAAATACCAGTAGTTTTCCCACAGAAAAATAATGGCAACTGTAAGCACTGGGGTTAGGGAAAGGCTAGAACCAGAACAGAAAACATCACTAAGGTGTTTTTGATGCTCTGAAGGGGCAAGTGGGGGAGGGAGGGGTGTGTGTGTGGGGGGGATGGAGACAGCAGGAGAAAACAAATCAAAACCCAATGCAATTCTGTTTAGTGATCTTGATCTGATTCTGACTTTTTGCTGTGACTGGTTTCTGTGTGTGTTTGTAAGGGAAAGAGGAAACAGTTGCTCTACTATCATAGCTTAAAAGAACAAAAGTTGCAACGTTTTAAAAAGTAAACAAAACCCAACCAACCAACAAAACCGGAGAAACACTGTCTTTGTAGAAAAGTACAAAGCTCTACAAGAACAGCCAAAGAAAAAAGTGGGTCTTTGGAACAAATCATAATATTTTAAGGCATGTTATAAGAAACTTTCAAATCCTATAATAATTGGTAATCCTATCAGGGCACAAAAGAAATGGTGACCCAAGACCAGTGACTCTGTCAGGGTGGCCGTGCAGCTGTGGCACGGCTCACCTACCTGCCTTTCTGCTACCCCTGGAATTCGAAAAAATCTCTGTCAAGTGCAACTGTCATTGATTCAAGCTCCACTAGCTTCACATTAGTGGAAATACAAATAGTGCATAACTACTTCCTCAGAACTACACAATGAGAAAACAACACGCTTCCTCTCCGCCCCAACCTCCCCGCCACATTGTGTGGTAGCTCATGTCCGGCCTACGTTCTGGAAAATATCTGAGCGCAATGAAGAAACAAGACTGGGAGATAGTCCAGTAGTTGCTCTGAAAGGTGGATTGTGCCATTTTTCTCTATTATAAAAGCCCATCTGATTTATATTATGAACCTCATGTTATGTTAGGCCGGTCATCTCGAAACACACCACGAGGTAAGATTTTAGTATCTCTGTAAATAACGTGCGTAACAACGCACTTCCAACTCAGATTTGGGTGGGTTAGATTTTCTGAGCGCTTCTGCGGTGGATCTCACACTGATCAGCTATTTTACAGATAGGCTGTACTGCTTGTAACTGCTTCCCAATCTAAATAGTTTGATCATTGGAATATCATCAATTCAATATCTCGCATCCTGCTTAAGCATGGCGGCCGATGCAGTGGGCGGGCGGGGAGCGAGGCAAGAGAACATTCATACCATCTAGTTTAGGCATATAAGTTGTCTGACTTGGAGGACCAAAGTTAAAAGCCTAAGTTCGCTATCTAGTCAATGGAAAGAGGTAGGTGCCTCTAGGAGGGCAATTCAGAGCACCCAAAATGGGCATTCAGATGCCAGAAATAAACCGTGTGCCTATCTCCCTAAGAGAACAAAGTACAGTAACAAAAGCTCTGCAAGGTAGATGGGGAATGGGCTACATTACGTTCTAGTAAGGCTTAATGATCTGCGACATCCAATGCCCTCTGATACATCAGTTGTGGAAAGGTCTTGAAAGATTAAGGGCAGAGATGGCCAGTGCTCTTCCATTTATCTGATTTCCTTTCATTATCGTCTCCTGAACTACAATTCAAAATGGATATTTACGCATGAAAATCTGCAAAGCGTTTTGTAGTCGCTTCCTTTGTAGCAGATGAGAGTGTTTTTAGCAAGTTCTGCAGATGGAGGCAAAACTCTTGAACCTAACTCCAATTACAGCATTTCTAAGGGCCATATACACACACGCACATACACGCTCAATACACACACCCACACACCCCCAGCACCCCTGTTTCACTCATTTAAAACACAACGAACTACACTGTTACTGCACAAGATTGAAAAACTAATAAACGCATGGTGTTGCTTAGACCACAGGCTCAGTGACTCTGTATTTGTATGGCCAATTTTACCAATGAAAGATCCAGCTCAAGACAATCATTCCAGCATTAAAATCTAAACATTGTGATTGAAAACTTCTCTATACTTTGATTGTAAGACTTCGGAATAGGTATTTCTGTGCCATTAGTCATGCAAATGATAAATACTTCACTGCTATGAACCTAGCAAGTCAGAGCTCGAGCACCCTTTCAAAATAAAACATTTGCTCCCACCTATTAACACTCTGATCATTAGGGCAACCTCTGAATAGTGTGTCAGGCAATCACAGAGCCATTTCCACACTCACCTAAGGAATTACAACCGTAACTATTTCACCTCTGAACCAAATGATTTCACGTGGTTATTCAATTTAAATTTTCAACGTTAAAGCTATCGAATAGCAAACTCGATTTCCAGAGATTAGTTAGGGATCACACCAGAGAACGTAGCCCTTAAAGGCAAGAAAAACGGTTGTCTTTAACAAACTTAAAAATGCAGGATGTTCATACTGTCCCACGAGGTTTCTGCAGAAGGGATCATGTGGATGCAACATGGCTTAATTTTCCTTACAAGATGGTACTAGTTAATCTATTAAAGTGTTCCTTGTTAGTAAGGCTCAGCAATTTTTTTGTCATCACAGTTGCTTCCTCCTGGTTCAGTAAAGTGATAAATAAAGATGCTTCCTGCTTTGTAAACAGAGGGTTTGTTTGGCTTTTTGCAGACCAAAACCTGAATCAATCCTCCATTCTTGAGCGGCAAAATGAAAGATTTAAAACATTCCAATGCCAGACTGTTTCTTCACCCGTCATTCGTTTTCAGATCTTGCCTCTCATTTCACACACAACTCAATGTTTTCTATTTCAAGATGTGAGATAAAGTGTAGAAATAATAGCATCAATTTTGAAAAAAATCCAAACTATATAGGTCTCTGGTAGCCTCTTCCTCTAACACTGTCAGAAGTTCTGGTGAAATCAGTATTTTTGACTGCACAAACTCGGCCACGAGCGATAGCGCCTCTCCTGAAAGGCCTGGAGAGCCTTTCGTGCTTTGTGAGTGGTCTTCAGAGACATTTTCTCCACTGCTTTTGTTTCCCATTTCCAAACGTTTTCCAGCTTCTTCAGAAATAGTTGCTGTTGTTGCTGTCTGACATGATGACACACGCTTGCTCGATTGGGATGACCATGCAGATCAACTGGCAGGTGCTCAAAGGGAAAAGAACGGGTGAGATGTGGTCATTTAACCCAATTATATTCAGAGTCAGTGATTGACTTCCAATGCTCAGCTCTGAGTTAAAGTTGCTACTTCACTACAGATGTATTTCCTTTCAAGTGACCCACAAACCAGGAAGTGAAGTAGACAGTTTTACCACCTTACAAAATCTCTGCAAATGAAGTCCAGGTTAGGTCATTTTTAATGCTATTGTATATTACATGCAGAACAGCATGGATCATCTTTGTCTGGCTGTGCTGCATAGTTCATTTGTCTAACAATTTCCGCAAAGAGCTCATCCACCATTGTTTTACTTTTAGCAGAGGTCTCCATAAAGGGGCAGCCCCATTCTTCAGCTAAAGCTCTGCCTTCACTCGACGATACTTCTCTCTCACTTTCCAGGTCCACTTTGTTACCCACCAGAATTACTGGCACCTTCTCATACCTATGGTTTAAAACAAAAACAAGAGCAATGATTATACATTTAGAATGCTGCTTTTTAAATAAACTTCCATTGCAAACAGTACAGACCCAACAGGAAAGAGACACTCGGCTGAAAAAATGCTTTGTCTTTCCTTGTGCAGCATTTTCTCCCTAGAGCTTTCTTATAGTTCAAGGAAACACTTCCCCCTCTGACTTTTGTTTCCCACCAGGAAATATGTCAGGAACGCTTCCACACAACAATAACTAAGAATATAATAGTCTTTTCTATGCTTGCAATCTTGGTTAGGGTGTAAGAACAGAGAGACTGCTCACCCATCCCTTCAACACTATCTCCTCCTTGTCCGTGAACAGCCATTCCATATGCCCTCTTTGTGTTACAGGTCCCTTTCAAGGGTGTGTTTACCCTTGGCCAATACATACAGAACTTTCAGGTTATCAGTGAAAGAGAGAAAACCACAGAGTCAATAACCTCGCTTGAAATTTCAGCTAACGTGCACCCCACTTCAATTGCTGTACACACACAAAAGTATTGTTATATAAAAACACAGAAACACAGAATGCATTGGGTTGAAATGGACCTCTAAAGGTCATCTAGTCCAACCCCCCCTACAAGCAGGGACATCTCTAACTAAAAGACATTGCTCAGAGCCCCATCAAGCCCAACCTTGAATGTCTCCAGGGATAGGCTTCCACCACCTCTCCAGACAACCTGCCTCAGTGATCCACCACACTCAGATTCAAGAACTTCTTCCTAATATCCAGCCTATATCTACCCTTTTCCAGCTTAAAACTGTTACCCCTCATTCTACCGTGTCACATCCTATTGACTAGTTCTTCCCTAGGCTGCTTATAGGCCCCTTTCATGTGTTGGAAGGTCACTACAAGGTCCCCCAGAGTCATCTTCTCTTCAGGCTGAACAACCCCAACTCTCAGCCATGTATTAGCTAACAGAGAATATGTAACTCTCCCTTGCAGCATGCATATCATTATGCCAGTTACACCAGCTGAAATTAAGAAAAATAATTCAGTTCCAGGCAATACTATCATAGTTCTGTTCTGCTTCTTAATCAACACGGACAGCACAATAGATCATATAAGCTATGAAGGAATTTATTACTCTGCACCTCCCCTCCTAGAAAGTGGATCCTTGCCAAAGTTTTGAAAAAT
This sequence comes from Upupa epops, assembly GCA_013397515.1. Classification (NCBI taxonomy): domain Eukaryota; kingdom Metazoa; phylum Chordata; class Aves; order Bucerotiformes; family Upupidae; genus Upupa; species Upupa epops. The sequence goes on along the minus strand of VZRI01000172.1, from coordinate 212,683 downwards.
TAAAACGCCCTTTTTTCTCCCTTTTCACAGGCATAAACCACTCTTCAGATATGGAACAGAGTAAGAGTTCAGTCAGGTTTTACATTTACATATTTGCCATAGTGTGAGAAGAAAACACTGGGCCTATCTCCAAAATATTTTTACACAGGTTTTCTCATGAAAGCAACAAGGACTAAGAGAAAAAGTGAGTATGGCTTTTAGCACTGAAATGAGTAAGAAACAGGATGGTTCCCTCTTCATTTAAACCTGATTTTCCACTTTGAACCCCCTTAGTACTGCTTTAGGTCACTACTTACACCACTTGAGTAAGGCTGACCTGTGGACAGACCATAGTCATAGCTGACACCTGCCGTAGTCGAAGGTGTCACTGTCATTAAGACATCTATCACTCCTTCTTCAACCCTTTCACTCACCCTCCTTGCCTTCCAGGCAGGGCAGAGCTGCTGCACTGTGTCTCAGCTGGTTGAGGGCAACATCTAGCAGCCTGTTCTAATCTATCCGCCACAATGAAAGTGGTGGAGACCTCATCCCTGGAGACATTCAAGGTCAGGTTGGATGAGGCTCTGGGAAACCTGCTTTAGCTGCACAAGCTCCTGCTCACTGTAGGGAGGTTGGACAGATGACTTTTAAAAGGTTCCTTCCAAACCAATCCATTCCATGATTCCATGATTCTAAACTCAGATGTCAACTGGAACAGGGAACCTATGTGTTCCTGTTGGCTCTCCTGCAGGGATGGTGGACTCAGAATCAGAGGATACGAGTGAAGGATAAGAATTCTCAGGCCACCTCAGCAACATGACAGCATGACAGCAGTAGCAAAAATTATCCCAGCTATGACAACCATGCAGTTGAAATTCTACTGTTTTGTCTTTTTTGCTATGGGAATGCCATGTAATCCACTGTCTAGGGCTGCGTAGAGAATTCCCCTTGCTTTCACTATTTATCCTATTCTCATTTACCATCTGAAGAGACACAGTCCATTTCTTACTCCGCGGATATACAGCATTTAGCACAATGATACCTTTGGAACTCTTGCAAGAGCTAAGCTGCCATTAATTAAATACCAAAATACACACAAGCATCTCGAAATCTGTCCTCCCGCGTTTAAACACACGTAGCATGGTCTGTAATTACATAAGATGGATGGCATTCAACAGAGAAGACAGCAATTCAATATCTCTCTTAATCTTTACTGTTCAGATGCATGTGCCCTATTGTATTCGCTGCACAGCATTACAAACCCCTTCAATGAAAAGTGGAATCAGGTATATCTTCACTGCATTTCTTGACATCTGAGGGCCCCAAACCCCTACTCTGCCCTCCCCAGCTCCTCCAGCTCTGTCTTCTCAATTTTACCAGTGGGAAAAGTTGAGAATTCAAAGCTGCCTCTTGAGAAGCATTTATTGAAGAAGTAGACAAGCCGTTATTGAAACACAAGATCACCTCACTTCTCATGATCACTCCAATTTGTTAAGGAAGACCCACACTTGTTGCAGATCTGTAGCCAGTTCCACTGATATATTCAGGTATTTAAGAATGTTTAGGAGTCCTAGAAAATTTGGGAAACTAAATACCTGAGGAACTGTTTACTATGAGTACTCAGCACAATGGAAATAAAGAATTTTCGTACTGCCAATAGCCTTATTATTCAACTTCAAATCCAGATTGACTCAACCACCACTTTAGAACATTAAATTGTGTGAGAAAATGTTTCTGCACAAACTCTCATTATATCATCTCACCAAACACCTCCTTGCAGGGAAAAAATAAATTTGCTCTTGCAAAAATATGCCCTTGTCTTCCTTACAATTTATAGCTTTAGAGAAAATATTTATATATATTTATATATATCCTGTGTGATTTATATATGCATATATATAATTATGCCAGACCATAATATAGAGACGTATGTATGTATATATAGACTGAGCAGAAGACCAGCTCCAGTATGGGGCTTGTGAGCTCCAGTTCAGCATCAGTCCTGTTGGACACAAGATGAGTATGGGAGATCCAGATCAGACATGTGTACTGTATTCTCCAAATACAAGATGAGGACGGATCAACTGTGCTGAACAGGCTACACATCACCTTGAAGGGCTTTACAAATAGTGATTCCGTCAGTGATTTCAGCCCCTGCTTGTCTTAATTCAGTCACCACATTTTACTTCACAACTCTCAAGCTCTGGTAATGCGCTGTGGAAACCCTAGCTCTCGGCCAAATCAAGCTCTACAAGCTCTGAAGTTCAAGCTATCTCTCCACCATTTAGCTCCCAGCACCACCACATTTCCTGCCTCACTTGGAATACTGAGCAAATTTATTTCTGATGAGTATGAGGTGATCCCCGGTTCAATGCTCTTCTTTACCACAGGAGTAGTGGAGGAGACTTCTAACTGCTCCTGAGAGCTCCACTTGCTATTTACAAAGCTTCAGACTGGAGAGATGTTGGCACAACCAGTGCTGGAGTCGTACGCAGCGAGAGAGGCCCACAATGAGAAAGGGTGATTTCTCAGATGTGGTAGAATTACATGATTCTAATGAAATGTGAAGGAAGAACGTCTCTTCCTCACAGACTTTTCTCGCCGTTGAATTTCAATGACACAGGAGCAAAACAGCTTCTTTACAAAGCAAAACAAAAATAAAAGTTAGCTTGCAGCACCCAAGCGACAATGCAGAACTCTTCCATACCACCACAACAATCAAACCCAGGAATTCACAAATCATTCCAAGAGCTTCAAGTAGGATGTAAACTACTCACAAAAGCTTCTGGCAGAGCAGCAGAGTATAAAAGCCAACCATCTACACTAGAGTCTTGAAAAAGGCAGACTGCTGCTGCCATTGCAGGGTCTGAGAGGAAAGCTTAACTCACTGTTGGGAGCTGGGCAGAGGTCTGACCTTTCACAGAATCTCTGGTTGGAAGAAACCTTTAAAATCAAGTCCAACCATTAACCTAGCACTACCAGGTCATCACTAAACCATGTCTCAAAGTACCAAGTCTACGTATTGTTTAAATACCTCCAGGGATGGTGACTCCACTAGCCCCCTGGGCAACCACTTCCAATGTTTAGTAACGTTTTAAGTGAAGAAATTCCTCCTGGCATCCTGCCTAAAACTCCCCTGGTGCAGCTTACACCATTTCCTCTAGACCCATCACTTGCCACTAGGGCAAGAGGCTCCTTGCTACAACCTCCCTTCAGCTAGTTGTAGAGTTACAGGGTCTCTGATCAGCCTCCTTTTCTCTGGGCTAAAAAACCCCAGTTTCTTCAGCTGTTCCTCATAGGACTTGTGCTCCAGACCCTTCATGAGCGTTTTGGACCTTCTCTGGACATGCTACAGCACTTCAGTGTCTTTCATAGTGAGTGGCTCACAAATGAGCTGCCTACAGCCTTAGTGCTGGAGAAGTGGAGCATCTCTGCTTCTTGCTCCTGGAGCAGGAAAATCCAATTTTCTTAGTCCTGCTGAAAGGCTTTGAGCAGCTCTGATCATTCCTAATGAAAAGCATGAAGGCCACCTGACAGTGAGAACTGCTGCCAGTTGTCTGTGTCAGTGCAGTGTGTATTCTAGGCCAAACATGATAGCCTGTGAGAAATAGGCTCAAAAGCAGCAGGGAAGGCTTGACTTTTCAAGATCTCAAGCAATTATACATGTTTGCAGAACACGTCTAAAGAAGAAAAGTACTTCATCCTGTCTATATGATCTCAGCGTCTTGAGCTCCAGACTGCACAGTGGCAACTCGTGATGAGATAACACAACACATAACACAAGAGACAACATTCACAACCCCACGAGAGACGCTGGTTCAGTCAAATGCCCCTGTTGTCTAGGATATCACTACTGGGAAGATACAGTCATGGCTTTACCAAAGACAACCAGCATGTATTTCCCAGTCCCAGAAACTATGCAGGGCTAAGAACCACCCTCTTACCCATCTTTAACAATTCCTTGAATCAACAGGCCACAATAAATGCCTTAGTTTCCCTGAGGATGAACACTGTACCCGTATGGAACCCACACAGACTTTAAACGTTTTATACAGCTCAGCTATGCATTACTGACTAAACAGCGACACAGAGCACACAGTGACAAATAGTTTCTCTATTTTATCTCACCTCACACAGCACATACAGCATCCACATTTCTGTTTAGATTAATACGTGTACTCTGAACAGCCTTAAACATTGAGAAAGGCTGGAGATGAATGGTAGGTAAATGGTCTTTGGAGATTTTTACCTCTCATTTGTAGTATTTCTAATCTTATTCAGACAGAAAACCATAGGCAGCACCAGCTGTAGCACCTGTATCTCTTTTACAAGGTACTTTTCACATTCCTGGTTAGAATTGCCATTGGAAAAACATAAAACCCAAACTGATGTACAGTGAAAACAATAGAAATGAACACAGATGAATAAAAAAAAATAGGTACACCAAGACTAATAAATTGACCTGATTCCCTTAAACTGTGACAAGAGATTGCCCAGAACCTCTTGACTGAAGATGTGGCGATCAAAGCGAGCAGTATCAGTACAGAAGACATTAGAAAGTCCAAATGGGTTTCTGCTTTAGAATTTTCATATTCTGGACACCTTGCACCTTTTCTAGGATTTTTGCCTGAATTTCACATTAGAGACAAGTATCTTCAACAAAACTGCAGAAAAATCCTGTGTAATAAATACAAATTAAGAGGAAAAAGGGTATTCTTAAGCTAGGTAAGAAGTAAGCCTTAAGTCCTGCTGAAGGTTACAGAAAGATGCAAGATTTCTAGCTTTACAGGTAAATGCTGAGACCACTGAAGCGTAAAAGGTATCCATAATAACTATTCCTGATCATCAAAAGAAATCTCCAGTACTAAACCACCTTTATCACCTTCAACATTCAGGGTGTCTTCCTTTTTTTTTTTGTAAGAATATATTTCTGGCAGCTTTGATAATATTTCAAAAGGAAAACTAACTTAAGGTATAAAGATATCAGGGACAACGATGATGTAAATGGTATCAGAAAGTCAGTAAAAATAAATTCTACTGGCTTACAAAAATGTGTGGCAAGAAAATAAATAGTGGAAGAATTCTGGACAATATGAACTACGGTATAAAAAGTGGCAGGTAAAGATTAGATTGCTTACAAATTCAAATATTACTAAACAGCGTTTTGTAACGTGGCTTGTGAACTCTCACTGCCTGCAGTAAAATCTGTCATCATTTGACATGGAAGTTTCCTCATCTGGAGAAAGATCATCATACTGCAGTTTAACCATCAAGACTGATGGTTCTGGCCCTCTCAAACACCAGGATGAGAAGCAGTAAGACCACAGAAGTGTCAAGGGGAAAACCACCAATCTTAACCCTTTATTGAAAGTAGCAGGGGAAAAAATATATATATAATTCTAGAGCTATTAATACCTTGTCTTAAGAACTTCTGCCAGAAAAGACACCTCCTTTTTCCCAAATCATGATCCTTTATATTTTGGCACCATACAAGGTTTTAACGTGATCAGTTAAATCAACAGGAGGGACTCAGTCTGCAGAGCTGTATCTTTTTCCGTGGAGTCCTGCAAACACACACCAAGGCGCTGTGCCTTGCAGCACATGTATAGGATGTGTCTGAAGATAGCTAAGTAAATCTAAAAATAAGTAAGCTTCTGCAAAGCTTGAGTTTTTTTGCTCTCTAATGGAAGTTATTACAGCTTCTCAGGTAAATCCATCCAGAACCACTGTAAATCCTCCAACCTAATACAAACGAGTCATTCCAGCTCCACAACTAACTGCATTTAATATTCAGGTTTGTAAGCTATATCGTATGAAGATTTAATTACTTAAGCAATAACTCCGAACTAAAAATACAGTCTTAAAATTATTTTTATAAGCGAGCAGAAGTTAAAGAACTTATTGGAAGTCCCACTGCAATTAGGTGGCTGAGTCATGAAGTAGCTGCTATAAAGAACAGTGCATGGCCTAATTGCAAGACTAGGGATCTAACATTTTATTCTAGGCTTTGACACGAACTCCTTACATAGCCTTTGGGAAAGGACTCGTCAGACGGATAGACGGATGTATATAAAAAGTCAGGATAATTGTACTTACTCATAGGGCAGCAAATTAATTAATAATTGTAAAACAACTTGAAGAATAATATTAGAATAATAAATCCCCACTGAACCACATCACTTTTGATGAGGCTTCAGAAACAATGTTCTTATATATGAAGCTTTCTGGAAATGATCACCGCAACCTAAATAAAAGATTTTTAAGCAAATTCAGACCTGTGGTTGTTCTACTCAGCTTACTTCTGCAGTTTGGTTTCAAGGTGTAGGGAAAGCCACAGCCAATGCCAGTTTTGCTGATATCGTTTGGCAGGCTCGCCCTTGGTCCTGTACTTGTAGGAAATCAGTAGTAATAGTTTTCCTCCTAGCAAAACCTCCAAAAATAATAAAATCAAACCAAACGTGGCAAAGCACTACATATTTCTTCCCAATCGCTACTGTAAGGACTTTCCAATCAAAACACTTGAACACACTATTTCTGGGTAGCTTACAGCTGAGACCTGCCAAAGGACAAGTAGCATGGATGGTACTATCCAGCACACACACTCTCAGAGTCATCTACTAAAACTACTTTGATTTGCTGCAACAGAATGCTGAATACAGTTTCTGTATGAAGGACACAAAAGAATTTTCCAGGTCATTGCAAATCACTTCAGACAGAAATTCTTATCTATAGAGGATTTGTCACACCTAAGACCTCACAGGGAAACTAGAATAATGATAAACCTCTTCCATGCGTTCAGCCTGCTTCTGCAAGTTGCTGTAGATACTGCCTATCTTCAGCTCCATCACCTGGCTGTTTTGCCAGCAGAATACCTGAAAATTCAGTGGCTGCCAACACGCCCTACAGAAGAAGAGCCCACTAGTCACTGGAGTCAAGTCCTAACAGAAAAATCTCCCGGAGACATTTTCTCAGCAAGTCTGCCTACTTCCATGAGAGTTTAAACTATGCCCAGTGACGTTATCAGTTCTGCCCAAAGGCAGGTCCAGCACAGGAAGTCACAGGTGAAGAGTATTTTCAGTGCTGGGGATAACAGCAGGAACATGACAGGAGTAACACCAGTTCTCATCTACTGGCATTTCAATTTCAAATGCTCCAAATCCTTTGCAAACTAAGTGGTAGTTTTCACCTTAAACAGGATACTTCTCTCTAGTATCTATCATTAAAATTCGTATCTTATGCTGAAATCACGACAAAAAAAGACTCTGATATAGAATATCTACCTGCTTAGCAACAGGTTTGTTGTGAGCGTATCCAAACAGTATTTCAATTCTTGAGTTCCCTCTTTATGCCAATCATTCTCTTACACAATCAAGCATCAACATAACCTTGACAAATTCCTAAAGTCCCTGTCACTTTTAAGAACTTCGAAGATTCCAATGTTTCCAACAAGTATTGTCTATTCCTTGGTATTGTTCAAGGAACAATAACCACCACTTTCAGTGTTACATAAAACACAATGCCAGTATTTTACCTGGCTTTTCTTCATCATGAGTAATTCTTTTTATTACCAGCAACAGCAAAATCAGAATGCCCTACAAATGTGAGATTCTCACAGGCGCATCAATTTCACTTAGTTCTCATCTCTATACTGTTTGCAGTGAAAGTAGTTGTCCAAAATACTATAGGCAGATTACAAGACACAGTCATGATGCTGAAATACAAATCTCTTGCTCAAAATCTCCAGGTACTAAAGCTGAGCACCTAATCTTTCAAAAATTGCTGATTCGAGTTGTAGGAATGGCTCGGTATCCTGTAAATGTAAATTTAAATACTTAACATCTTGAGGCCTTAACTAAAACTTATTGATAATAACCATACTAGTTTTCTGACTGTAAATAATTTTAAGCCATTTACTATTCTAATGTATTAGTGTTTATTCCAATATCGTGAGTGTGACTGTAAATGTCCAGGTTTTTCAGTACCCACCAACGGTACCACATGGAAGGCATTATAACTAAGGAGACAACTGTCTTTATCTTCCCTTTGTAATTGAAATTCTTAAAAAAAAGACACTTCTTTAAAATTACCCTTTCTTCCAGACATAGCTACTTACAATTAAGCCCCATCCTCCGATCCCTTGCAGAAAACACATTATAACACCATCAATCGTGTACTGACATGCAATTTTAGAGATGTCTGTTCAGGTGCATGCTCAGTTAAAGATTCCATGAGTGATTCCTAGCAAGTCTCGAACTGTGCACCTCTATCCTCCATCTGAAGAAAACGAGGGTTTTCAGCTTTAACCTCTGAACATCTACAGCACGTAAGCACTTGTGAGGTCTTTCATCCTCACTGACTGTTGCGACCTGAACATATTCAAGTTTTTCTTGCTCTTCAAGAGGACAACATCCTGCATTGCAGCTATTCTCAGTAGCAGGACCACAGAACTTCAGATTTTCTTTATAGGCCCTGAGAACAGAAGGGTTAGGGCAGATGCTGCACCAACACCAAACTTGCCAAGGGACAGAACAAAGCTATTGGATTAAGCATGTCTTTGCCCAGGAGCAAGACCACCATCGTGCTGGACAAAGGCAAGGTTGTTGTCTTACTTCAACACCACAGCTTGAGTGGAAACTGCAAACGACCACCGTATCTTAATATCATATGCTGACACTGAGGGATTTCTCCTTCTCCCTGATTCTCTGTACAAAACTTCAAGGTCAAAAAGCCTGTTTATTCTAATGATACGGGACTGAAGAGGCCCCTTTGCAAAGGCCATGAAAAAATACAGGTATTAAAAACAAATAAACCTTTTGCACATCATGAAGCACTTCTAACTATTCTGTACTTTTACTGTATTACACTGCTGTGTTCAAACAGCTTAACAGTAGCCCTGAGGTTCACTGCTATTTATCTATCAGTACATGCCTTGTCACAAGGCATTTCTGTCAGAAGCAATCTCTCAACACGCAAACCTTTAGATGAATTTATTTAATGTTTTTAAATGCACTGAAAACTTAACTGCACAAGAAAGCAGTGATAAAAGCGAAGGGAGAAGTGACTTAGAGTCTGGGAAACATTTCATGAGGCCAATGGTACATTCAGTTTCCTATAGATGTTGTTAATGCTAATACCTAGCATCATTCTTCAGTGCATCGCTAGGGTTGAGCACATACCAGAGCTGCTTCCACAACTACAGAACTGACCCAGTGTCTCGTCTTCCCCACCAACAATTCAGGGAGAAATCTAAACAAGGACTTCATTCTAATTCAATCCAGACTCAAACCTGGTGCAGGAAGGGACCTCAGGAGGTCTCCAGCCCAACTGCCTGCTCATAGCAAGGTCACTCAGGAGATCCCAACCAGCATGCTGAGGTCCATGTACAGTTCAGTCTAGAAAACCTCCCAAGGACAGACATTTCACCACCTTTTTGGGAACTTGCCCTAGCTTTTGATTTAGTTTGCCACAGAGTTCAAAACTTAATGGCAGGTGAATAGAAGGTAAGATAAGCAGACACCCGAGTTGCACATGGTTTGTTTCTACAGAACATGGGCTGAGAACCGAAGTCAAAGCTACACAGATATTACAGCTATTTGTTTATGTAGAGGAACTAATAAATATACCTAAAGGAGTCAAGACAGACATACATCCTAGAATTATGAGAGCAACGTGAATTAACCAGATTTTACAGAATTAGCTGAAAATGAAGCATACATTAATGACAACTTCAATCTATTTATCCATGCCTTTTGAAAAATCCAGCTGAACTGGATTCAAAGCAAGCTTCTCCTCCATGTCAAAGAAAGAACCTTCTTACTCTGAGAAGTGAGAGTAGCTGACTCTCAGCACTAGCCAGCTGTAGCCTCTGAGAACACATGCAAACCTGTATGACAGAATTCACCTCTGATTATTTGATTGCCACTATCTTGTCTGTATTGAGCATTACATACAGATATGAAATGCATTTCCATAGTGGCTTTTATGTATTTGACTTTAAATCAATTTGATCTTTTGTAAATAAACTATCTTCAGATAACTAAAACTTAAGAAAAAGTAAAGTAAAACCAATAGGATTAAGAGACAAATGACCTGGCATAAATTTGTGCTCTCTTCTTAGTCCCCATGTAGAAGCTAAGGCAGGTAGATACCAGAGTTTTTATGGTATTGCATAGCCTGAAGAGAATTTGTCTGTCTAGTATGAAGCAGATACTTCTTTGTTGCCCTAGTAACCAAAGAAGAATACAGCTTAGTGCCCTTCAAGCTAATAAAATATCCTACAATGCATATAAGAAAACTTTGCAAGAAAATGCTCTGTTGAGACACATTTTCCTCTGCAATCAGGTTACCACTCAGTATTTCTGAGAAGACAGTCTGTTTGACAGAAACTCTAAGCAGGAGGTCATGCTTAGAAGCAATTTAGGAGAAAATAGTGCAAGTTCTATCACTTTTTTTTCTATCGCTAGCTTTTACTTCAGAAGTCACATTATGACTTTATGGTTTAGTGGTGGGCTTGGTACAGTTAGGTTAATGATTGAACTTGATGATCTTAAAGATCTTTTCAAACCTAAACAGATCCACAGTTCTGACGAGTTTTATCAGCAGGTGCTCTGAAAGCTTCTTCAGTCCTGCTGAGTTTCTACCAGAATATTTGACTTTTAACTTGTGTAAGAAAAACATTCTTCCTTGATTTCAGACAGTTGGTAAACATTACCCTACAGAATAATTTACCTAATTATCTTAAGCCTAGTTTAAATAATTAAATGCTTAAATGAACACAGCAAGAAGAATGTTTTCTTCTCCAGTTTTCAGAAGTGATCTCCATCTTTACAAACTCAACTTTGTAACTGCAGAAATTCAATTCAAAAAGAGCTCATCAGCCAGTGACATCAAACCATTCCCCCATCTGAAGATGAATGTACAAAAATCAGGAGATTCCAAAGTCATGTGAGTTTTTTATGTTTGTTTTTTTAAGATGCGTGTCTTATACTTGAAGACAAACCAAAAGTGTGATTCACTGATAGCCCTATTCTATGTCGAATAATGTTCTTATGAGCTTTTTTCATTCTTCCCACAATAAGACAAATACCAGTTAAATAAAAAACAAGCTACTTTGTTCTAAATCAGCATCCTGAATTCCTGAATATATTAGAAGACTATTGAAAATTCACTTATTCTAGTATCCAGAATTTTTCGTAATACGAATTTGTTTATATATTTATATCAAATATAGGACAAGTAGGACATAAATCAGTAAAAGCCAAACATTTCATTCCTCCTCACATGCCTATGCATGTTTATCTGACGCCTAATATTTGAGTAACTACTAAAATGAAGCTAATCTAAAATGAGGAACTCGGATATACTCAGCATCTCAGATGTTCATTTAACATTTATACAGCAGTTAAAACATTAATTTCTCTGGGTTTAGTCTATGTTAAAAATCAGCTCCCTTTTCCCAGAAGAGTTTTACAGACCTATGAGACACCTATTTTAGTGTTGATGAAGATCCTTTGAGCCACTTGATCACCTTGAGGACCATATTATTTTGCATGGTAACCCCAGCAGCTATTACACCGCACCTCCACAGCAGGGGTAGCCCTGCGACTCTGTCCCCAGACTGCTGCGTTTCTGGGTTCAGGCACATGTTGTTGGCTTCGGTTAGTGCCAAAGCTGAGTCAGTTGCAGAGTGGGTACGCCAGGGTCAAAGTCCAAGGCTTCCAAGTGTCAGCATCCCTGGGGCACTGGAGCACCTCGGTGCTGGCATTTTGACAGTGACTGTATGCTGGCTATTGGCCTGTATCACCCAACCAGACTGTTACTCAGCTGAGCGGACGGAAAGGATGGGCTTTGCTAGCTGATAGAAAAGCAATGCATACCTGCATGAGTGACAGCGGGATGGAGACAGAAAAAGAGTGACAACCTTCAGAACGAGCTATGTCTGTTACTGACATGCTTCAGATGGAGAAAACCCAAATAAGTAAAGCAGGCCAATCTAAGTAATTCCTTTAAAACATTGCAAATTTCCACAGTGACATCCATTTCCGTACTGCTTAAATAAGAAACAAACAACAAGGCTTTCCATAGGCTTAATCAAAATTCTTCAGAAAACAGTTCTGATATGTGGACAAAGCCTATTTAAAACTATTTTAAATAGAACATCACTGCAGAACCTGGTGAAATCCACATTATTTGGGTTTTGTCCTGCCTCCTGGCCTCACAGGCTGGAAGACTGGAAAGCCACTCAGCACATATATTCCTGTATTTATGTATACACATATTTTTAATGTGACAGCATTTAGGTAGGCAAGTTTATGAAAGATGCTAAAACTACAGTGTATTTTGTTTTATTCAGAGAAACAAAATATTATCCCAATATTTAAATGCCTGCTTGTCACATGCTAGGTGTGGGAAGGATGGTAATTTGTCTACTTAACCCTCAAATGCGACAGTAACATAAGAAAATATTTGAGAAAGTTGGATTTCTTTTAAAAAAGTGCCTATATTAAAAAGGCACCACACACCTTAGTGTCCATTACATCTTCTGTATTGAAGCACTAATTAGTAACTAGAATTTCCTGAAAATAGCCCACTAATTATTTTTTCCACATTAAGTTGTCCTATGCGGAAAGGCCAGTTCAATTAACATGAAGGTGTGTGTGGGGGTGTGAAAAGCCTAGACTCTTCCCAGTCCTTTTAATCTAACCACAATTCTTGCTGACAGACAGAAAGTCTTTCAAAGGAAGGTGTTTTGATCATCTTTCAGAGAAGAATGTATAGACTTCAATTACCAGTCCAATTATCCCAGCTAGGAAGGAAATACAGTTGCTTAATTTTAGAGCAATAAGGGACTTTTTCAAGGTGTACCTTCTCAGCTTTCATCCAAGATTGAGCTTTTTCATTGTCCCTCACTGGTAGAGGAGGCTACCTGATGCTAGCCACTATTTCTGAATAAAAAACCTTCTGAACAGAAATTCAACACATGCTGAGTGCAGTGATTTCACACCTTCAGATGACTTTGGTTTTGCCTTGAATATGCCTATCTCAATCTTTATAAGTAAATCTTTTGTACATTTTAGCCGAATACTGTTTGTGAGTATTACAAGATAAAGACAAAAATAAATCTCCAATAGCCAGCAAATCATATTGAATGACCCAGTTCTTGAGAATCCATGGAAAGAATACAGGATAAATGCTTCCCCCCTGCCCCAAATCCTTTTTTCTTTCCCATGCTGCATCCACAAAAAACAATTCTTCCCAGAAGTGAAAACTGTAACAGGGTTTTTTTCATCCATATGCCCCTATAAGATCATTTTGGTCAGAAAAGACCTTAAAGATCGTCAAGTCCAACCATTAACTTAGCTGTACCAAGCCCACCACTAAACCATGCCCCTAAGCTCCATATATATCTACATGATTCATGACTTTCAAACACATCCAGGGATGACGATTCAACCACCTCCCTGGGCAGCCTGTTCCAATGCCTGATGACCTTTACAATGAAGAATGCACAACCTCTCCTTCCCTCTTCCTGAAGTTCCAAAGAATTTAGTGAACATTTTAAGTTCAAGCACCCTGACCCCAGCTTCCCATATATTTTAATCTCCTTTCCAGAAGATACTTACACTGTGAACTTTGATAGGTAAAGTCTGAATTACACGGACTGATTTATGTTTAATCAGTCACAAAAGTAGTAAGAGAAAGCAGTCAACAGAAAACACCCTTCCCTCATGAAATGACTACCATGATGCCCATCTTGAGCAATCCTGTTACAATTTTTAGACAGACAATGTCAGTTTTACACATGTTGACAGAAGGTTCCTATAGTCTGCATATGCCAGTCACTTCCTTGCTTTAGTTCACATTACATGTCCTGTCTATCAACTATTACAGCTGCCCAGTAGTTGAACTCTTGGCAATTCCAAACATAACTGACAGCGCAAAACAAACAGGTGAAACGACCAGTGACTCTGATCCATCAGGAGGTTGTCCAAGGACTGCATTTGCTCACTGTGTTTCCTGAAAAGCACCCTCGCAAAGATATGGAGCAAGTCCAGCAATCCTCCAATGACATGGTCCAGTGTATGAGCTGAGGCACAGGGCCTAGTGGCAGCAGGACTATTTCCACAATTATCATCAGGCTTTTGAGCAAAAACTGATGCTCAGAGTAGGAATTGGAGCCAAATTCTTTGCCAACTGTTGCTGACAGGCTTATCTGATGGGTAGCAAGCATCTGAATTTGGCCGCTATGAAAAGTAGCTGCAGAGAGCCCTAGAAATGAAAAGGCTGTAAGAGGTCTGACTACAAACAGCTAGATGGTAAACAGACTCATCAGAAATGTGCAGCAGCTACACGAAGACTGTCAGTGATACTTTGGTAAGAAACAGAGATTACACAATTCCAGATGGAGTAACTCTGATGTACACAGCACCAGACCAGAAGCAAGACCATTCATACCATCCAGGCAAAATTATTGTCTGCTCCATAATGTTACCTTTAAAGGCAGCAGAGGATTCTCCAAATCAAACCCCATGAGAACACAGCCATTCATTCATCACATCAACAGGCAGCGTAGCTCCTCCATAATTTGAATAAGATTTGAATAAGAACATGTGGATTGAGTGAAATTCCAGAACACGATGTCTTGCCTGAATTTTCTTGAATGCCACTAAGAATCAAGGCTACTGACTCTCTCCCACTGCCAAGCTATAAAAATTAACAAGGAAAAACAAGTAACATGGAGGCAGGCTGCCGAGCATACAGAGTTCCTAACAATAAGTGAGGCTGCAGCCATTCAAACACAAAACATGCCTACGACGATTAATTAGCTGAGTTTCTTCAGGCTTGATATTCAACATTACGGACTCTCACCAGGCTATCTTGATATCAGGTTCTCCAGTTTCTTCCTAGGAAAGATTCTATCATCCATCAAATGACTATTTGTACGATGACAGCCATCTCAGCAGAGACTGTTCCAAGTATAATGCTATAATCAGCAAAGTGATATAACCTGTGCATAACACTTGGGGTTTTTTGAGAAGAAAATTCTTGTACTTCAGATGCTTTCCAAGCCTATGCTGTGGATGAGAGGATCATAACATCTTTGGTCTATTCAATATTCAGACAAGGGCCGTACAAAGGCATTCAGAAATTCACTGTTTAAAATGAGGAATGAAACTGATGTAAAAAACAGGAGGTAAACAGAGGGATACAGCCTGACAGCAAGGATCTCTGGGGTTGGATGCAAAACTGAGGCAGGTAAGCACACCGAGACTCTAGAATAATTCAGGGAGACATGTCCAAGAGGCAGTTTCACAAAATTTTTGCCTATCCACTTAATTTCTTGACAGGCCACAGAAATCTGAAGTTTTTTGTCAAAACCAGGTAGCTGTCTAAAGGCCTTCAGCTGTGCAAGTTCAGCTGAGCCATAGCTTGGAACTACTAGGTCACACTTATGAGGCATGGAAGCAGCCAAGTCCCTTGAGAGATCTATTTCTCCAAGCATTCCTTTATGAATCTAGTAGCAAACCAGTAGTAAAATATTTAACAAGAAGCACAACAGCTGTCACTTCTACAGAAAGCCAGGGGAATGGCACTTCTTTTTCCACAATAAAATGGTGGCAATGCTGTTTCTCACATTTAATGTAGCAGTGCAGTGATTACAGCACTGATCAAGATAAAAAACCTGCACCATACTCCTCGAGTCACACAAGTTTCATGTCTGCTTTTTCCAGAAGACTGCTCTAACCACTAACTTACAAGTGAGGCTCAGAAAATAGTCTTCAATCTTCCTGTTGAAGAAGCACCACTAGAAAGGCAAACAGGAATATATGAAGGCAAGTTCACAAATCCAGAGGGAACAAGAAGAGAAAGATCAGGTGTAGAAGCTGAAGGAAGATATGAGGATATGAAACACAGGGAATTCTCAGGACTACTTACATGATTTAAATTAAAAAGTCACTATAAAAACACAGAATCAGTATCCCATACAATGAGTGGTCACCAGAAAACAGCTCCTCCATAAACAGCCACAGCATTTTAGGAAAGGTCATCTTTTGCTCCATGATGCCCTAACAACTTCAATTTCTCTTCAGTTCTTTCAGAATGTAAGCATCGTGATCAGTGAGAGGGCCAGCCTCGCAGGAGGAAAGGTTCTCAGTAGATAAGGACATAGTTCCAAGTAGTTTGCAGCAAAAATACTACACACATCAGGGCAAATTCCTGAAGAACTGACATAGAAAAGAAACATTAAGCTCTTTTGAAGACTCATTTCTCATTTACTTCTCAATGAAATGAGAAGGATGACATTGAAAGAACAAACTCGAAACAAACCATGTCCAACAGAGCATTGCATATTCAGAAAATCAATGCTGAAATTCCCTGCTTTAGGCAGCAACCTGCACGTTGGTTACAAACCAAAACCCTCCTACGGCAAAACCCACACTGTATACTCAGGTTATCTGTTAAAGAGCATGAGCAGATTGGATTTAAGTGATGCTACAACGATCCCCTACTTCTGCCCCCAGCCTAACACCACATCTAAATGGATGAAAACCTATGCTTCTCTGTTACTGGTATTGTAGGAGTAACCTGCATGTCAGCTATCAAGGAACCAACTGCTTCTAAGACTAGGAGACCAAATGCCTTCTTTAGGCAGCAGCATGGAGAGCCTGGCTTTCACCAGAAAACTAAGAAACACTCATAAAAGGTAGATTATTTGTGGAGGGGAATGGTGGGGGTGAAATGATCCAAAAGAAATCATTCAATATAACCATCTTCTGCCTCCCAAACTAAGTTTTAAAGTTATAAAAATAATAACCTGAACCACAAAACACCAGCATTGGACTGGTATTCAGCAGAATTATTACAGCAGAGGAGAAGCAAATTTTGAACCTGGAGGTGGAAGATTACTACTAGGAATATCCTTTACAGTGTCAAGTCCTTTTGGCAGTAGAAAATAATGCACATTCCAAAAATACACGTTTTTAAGAACAGTGTACAAATTGTAGTATACAAATAAGGACTGCTGTCATGCAGCTCAAAAACTACACACGCCCAGGACTCTGCATCGTGGCCAACTACAATTAAATGCAGAGGTGGCTTAAAAAGAACACCCCACAAAACCAACAGATTCATTTATAACTTTGGGCAAAAATGGCATAGAAGCTGAGCATTTCGTAAGTATTGTTTTGGTCTGACAAATACAGCAAGCTTCTAAAATTAAACAGTGAAACTGAGGGCAAAAAAACAAACCAACACCACAGTGCAATTACTTGAAACATCTTATAAATCTGCAAGTAAGTTTTTGTATAGTAGCTAAAAAGATGTTATAGCAATGTGGGCATCTGCAACCAGATCTAATCAGATAAATTAGGCTGATCAGTCCTGGTTTATCCTCTATACTGTAAAACACATTAGGAGTAGAGTAAAGAGGGTGAAGAGTTCAAATATTTTCTTGCCAAAACTTGCTTGTCACAGCAAGTGCACACAAAGCCCAGAAGCAATCTATGCAGCTATTTCTGAAAGCATTTTTTTCTTGCAATTAATCAGAAATCCACGACCAAAAAGCTTTTCTTCACAACATTCAGAGCAGTTAAGTTCAGTGCCCTTATCCAATTCATTTCCAGTCCAAATTACATTGTAGTTGAGTTGATACTCACATGGGAATCTCAAACACTATTAAACTTTTAGTTAAGGTGGCTACCTGTTAACCACAACAATAACAGAAAGTCACCAAACCATTCTATAAAGCAAGAGGCATAATCTATCCCAGACCACTACCCTAAGCTATTACACTCTAATATGTTTGAATACTTTGGTGTCCGTCTCATTACTCGGACCTTTTGCCTATGACAGTATTTTAAAAATTAAAGATCTACTGAACACAAGTGATGCTTCAAAAAAAGCTAACTAAAACCACTTTTCTGTACTGATCTTTCACCTAGCTTAGGCCTAATCAAGACAAGAATTAAAGAACTGTCACCTTTGCAGAGTACAGCACCAGTTAATCGAGCTAGCCCCAGCAGTGTTCAGAAAGGATAACACGCTCGTATCACACCTTTAATTCTCTTGTCTAGACTAGGATTTAAGACAAACCCAGCTGCTGACATGCAAGCCATTGACAAAGTGTTCGAGTTGCACTCATCATTGTAAACTGTACCTAGACTACTGTTTGCCTTAGCACAGCAAAAAAGGCACACGAGTCTTGTACTGGAAACCTCTGGAAAAAACCTAACAACGCAAACAACCAATGTAAAAAACCCAAAGCACACAGCAGACCAGCAGGAAGCTAATGTATAGGAGAACATGAATAAGCAGATAGCTATAGTTCTTGCTACCCAACAATCATGTAAATCTTTGCACAAGTCGCTACGTGCCAGGATAATTTAGCACTGCAGTCCCAACTGCTTCCCTATGCTCTCTCAAAACGTTATCATCACATACCACCTACACAAGTTACAAGGAGGAGAAGGAAAAAAAAATAGAGTACAAAACTGTTTGAGCAACACTTGCAATATATTCCGAAATGAAATAACCAGTAACCCCAGGTTAGTTCCTGGGTGCAAAACCTGTCACTGAATTACTAAGGGAAACAACTGGAAATGAAATGGCTGCAATGATTTATGGAGAGCTACCCACTCAGACATTTCAGATTTTCATTAAAAGCTTTCAATCACCAAAGAAGGGGTTTTTTTTGAAGTTTCATCCAAGAGGCATGCCTGCTAACATATGAGTTTTAACTGAAGGTACTGTTACCCAGAATGTTTTACGTATGGCCAAACAACAACATGTATTTCTATCCAATATACTGCCCAACTGAGGAGCAGAGACTCACGGTTATTTCAAAGGAAAAAAAATAGAAGATCCTGCCAACTGTTTTGGCTACAAAAAAAATGGTATTTAAAGAATTATTGTTCTCCAGGCAAAACAGAAATTCAAAGCAAAACAAATTCTAACGAGCAATGATTGTTTTGGATAAAATTTTCCAAATGCTCAATGCAAAAATCTGTATCAAAACAGCTTAATGAAGAGCAAGACAGAACATAAATGCTGTACGATTTTACTAACCTATGAAAGCCACTCGAGCCACTCGTATATTTGATGTTTATCACGTTAAAATTGCATTTTTATGACACACACACACGATCAAGCAACACCGCACAACTGAAAACAAGTTTAAGAAGTCTTGCCACATACTGTTCTATTGGACAGTTGTAGCTACCCATATTTATTCTTACATCTCTACAACAACATGAGCTACAGAAGCGGTTGAGATCTGAAAAATTAAGGTGCTGCTAAGTGATACAGGTATCATAAAAGTAATAAATATGCTATACTCTAAGCTAGCACAATCTAAACTAAACATGCATACAAAAGGAGCTTGCCTACCTGGATTTTTCAATAAAAGTCCAAAGAACACCTAAAAAGCAGGAGGGGATAAAAACATTTATTTTCAGTGCCCACATATGGAAACTATCATGTCACTTTACCTTACAAAGAAAAACACATAAATCTTGGAAGGGAATATCTACACAATTAGCTAGGGGAAGGCATGGGAGAGGAACAGGCCTGAGGAAAAAGCAGTCAAAAACATTGGAAGGCTGGTTATCTGAAGTGCCTCGATCTTTCATCGCTTCCACATAAAGTAACTTAAAATTGTACGAATATTTCAGATGATGGCAAGGAAAAAAAAATAGAGTAGTGATAAGGGGAAAACTCCCCACCCCAGAGTCAAGAGAATTCTGCCAGTATGGAATTTAACTCAAAAGCTTCTACAGAAAAGCATTAAAGGTAGTATGTTCCAAATATCTGAGTTCAAGACTAAGTCCAGTAACTTCCATATAACTCGTGTAGCTTAGAATTTCAGTGCCAGGGACATCTTTTAGAGGGTTGTCTATGTGTTATTTCCCTAGTCAAATCAAGAAACCTCTAACTTTGCCTGATAGAACTATTGCAAATTAAACAAAGGTAGATTCACACACACACACACAAGTATCTAAACACTACAGAGTCAGAAATATGTGTACATTTTTTTTTAAATAATGAGATAAATAGAAACTAGAAGTCAGAATTACAAATTAAATAGCAGACATTTTTCAAGAAACGGTCTACATCTCAGTTTCCCAGTAAGGCACAAGAGCTGACCATAGCGCTGGACGTTCCAATGTTAGATACAGGGTCAATTTGACACAAGTGACTACTTATTGCTTCTCTGAATTCCTACAGATGCTTAGAGTATTTTCATTTTCTTCTCCTAAATCAAGAAGGTTCTCACCTGAGACTCAGTTAGGCATTGCTGTCCCTTTGAAAAAGAAAGCCAGAGAGCCTGGCATAGCTCTTCAACTGTAGTTTTTAACACAATGGCCAATATTTGCACCAAGTCACAATTCCATCCACTTCTGTATGACTTCTCGGAAATATCTACAAATGTTTAAGGGATTTAAAAATCTATTAATCTGTCCTTGCAACAGTGTGCTAAATTTAATCTGAAGGGTGCACAAGTGGCTGGAAACTTGGCCAGACAGCCTACAGAGAGCTTGTTACCTGGCCTGACTTTTTCATGTAAAGTTGAGTACTCTAATCCATCCACTACTTGCAACTGAGATTACTGCAAAAAAAAACCCTGCACTCCTGCCAAAAAAGACTTCAGGACTCCAGTCTCTTCTTATTTCTACCATTTGTATGCAGCTAGCATCTATGAAAGTCCCTAGACATTTGAGAAGATTGCATGTACAGTAGTTCAGAAGGAACAGGATTTTCCTAGTTTCACTTGTACCAAATGCTCTTCTATTTCTACTTGGAAGGTTGGAGCCAGGTTTGCCGCTGAATGTGTTGCAGCTCTCTATGGAAATTTCTCTAGACAGTTCTTATTTTAAGAAAATGTTTTTCAAAGTATAAGGAAGAGAAATACACAGATTTCCAGAAAACCAGTAATTCAATCTTGGTTAGGAAAGACAGTCTTTCAATAAAAAGTACTTAGTTTTCATAGTACTTGGAAAGCAACATTGTCAAACTAGACATCTGAGCAACTTGTAATTTCAAGTAGTGTTTTTCAGACACAATCACCATTAAACCACTAAACACATCATTTATCATTGACTCAAGATGCTGATTTCACATTTAATAAATTTAACTTGATTAAATCTCTTGTAAGTTTTAAATTGCTACAGAGAATCCCTAGACTGGGAGGCAAATAAAACACCAAACAACATTTTTAATTCACATGCCTGTGATATTTCATTGCAACACCTATATAATTCAGTCTGCATTATGGGTTTTTCTGCCTTTGTTTTACAGAGAAAGAGCAACAGATTAATACAAAGGTTTCCTGACTTCTTGAAATAAAATAGCATGTTTGAGGAATGCTTTAAGTCAAATCTATTTGATCTTTAAGTAGAAAGATGTTTGGAGCTTCCAAACCACAAATACTATGGTCTTGTCTTTAAAGGATCGGGCAGTCCTCTAGAAAAACTATTGCAAGCGAAGAGCTATGAATTAACTTTTGAGTTCTTCACGTCTGTGCTTTAGCTTTCTGCTTAAATGGAAATAATACTCCTCTATTTTATGGGATTCTACTACAAATATTTATGTTAAAGCCTGTAGGACAGATTGAGAAATCACATTATTGAAAGCTACATAAACACCTCGAGTACATACCCAATGAGGTTTAAACATACCTTCACGGGAGAAAAACATTGGCAAAGTCATATCCAAAATTAAAATCCCGTATATGGTAAATATCAGCAGATTCTCTTCAGAGAGCTTTCTAATCACATAAAAGACAAACACAAAAGAGTTAGAAGTTACCTAACTCCCTGTACCTAAAAATAAAATAAAAAAGTTACACTTCTTAATCAGCATACTTACTAGTTATTTCTAAACCCTGGTATTTAAGTGGGATGTACCACTTCCAATCTGTTTCATTTGACAGCTTCTGTTCTACCCTCACTGCAGACCTTTGCTGACACAGGCCCACTCATCCAGTTTAGCCTTTCTCTCACCAACAAAAGGCTTCTCCAGAAAACAGCTCGTTCTGAAATTACAGTAGGTTCTATGCACAGCATACACGCCAGGCAGTTCTTTGCTGCCAAGCTTGTAAACCTATTTTGGAGGGAAAAAGGGTCAGAGCTGCAGCACCTACAAGTGCACAGATAGCATACTTCATGAAGTCTGTCACCAGGAGTCCGAAAAGACAGAGATGATTCCTTTTATCTTTCTTGTATACAGAAAGTAAGAAGCACTACTCAAAGCTACCACATAAAAATATTGTACTTACATACTCTTCCCAATGGAACACACCCTCAGCATCAGCAACAATCAGAAGAAACTAGCCTTAAAGCACGTATTTGGCACAAGAGGGATCCAGAACCCAGTACTATAAGGCTAAAAGGCTGAGATTCTGAGGTTGTTACAATACATTTCAGATAAACAGTTAATTGTACAACTGAACAGAGCTGCCAGCATGTTTATTTAAGCTATCATCATTGTTGACAACAGCTTCAAAAGGAGCAGGGAGGCACTCTCAAATTCCTAAATCTAGAGGCCAACCCTGTACCTTTGGCCTCCCTTCTGCACAATACAATACATCAGGAAACAATCTCTGTCCTCTCACCTTCTTTCTTCTTTACTTATCCAGCAAAGAGACATGCACAGCTTCACTCCCCCATGTCCCTTTCATCAGTTACCTGCCTCCCACTTACAGATCCTCGAGCCCAGGTTCCACATAAGTAGAGCTAGGTGCAAAGGCTGCAAGAACAGGTGATTGCTGAAGCAATTGCTTTTGTGTAACACAAGGTACTGCCAAGCCACTCTCTGGGTATGAACTGTTTTAAGCCAGCATCTGGAGGAGGAAGAATGGCAGCAGCTGTGATTTTGTACCACTGTGATCCTTCATTCAACACTGCAGCACTCTGTGCAGTAGGAAACACTGGCCCAGAGGACAGCGCACCTTTCCCTTCTCCTGTGTCTAAGCAGAGCTGCAGGGGGTGCACCCATCCACTCTAAACTGACATGGCTCTCTTAGTTAAGGCAAAGCACCTTGACTTGTAATTAAAAATCTAGACAAGAACGTTTTATGTAATTAAAATCACCATGGCCTACATTTATTCTCAGGAAATAACTTTATTTACTGTTTAAAAGCTGTGGAAGCATCCCCCACTCTGATAAAGCTGTGCACTGTGACGAAAGAGATGCAAGACTCTCAGAGTATGCAGTACATGACGCAGCTTGACTTTATAGTTTTGCCACTGGGAGACTTATCTGCAAACTCAAGAGATCTGGATTTTAGTCTGTTCCTACATATGCATTTTTAAGTACTAAACAGCCAGTTAAGGAGGACAGATCTCAAACCTCTTCTAACCACTGAGTTTTAAAGTTAAGGTCCATCTTGTTTTTTCTCTTTCATTCAGGAACATGTCATTCATTCCTATAAAACAATTCAGCTTCATCAGGCGGAGTGAAGGAAGGATTCCCTCAGCTTAGTTTGTGGTGGTTAGACCAAGGAAGCATCTTTTATCCTGAAGAGGGAACTTCATCTAGCTTTTCTACTTCTTTGAAGAGTAATTAAAATTGCTCTCTAATTACTTCATAAGAAAGGGATTCTTCCACACCCCCCAAAAAAATAAATGTAAAAATATCAAGGACAATATGTAAAATGCAGAGACACCAACCAGTAAGAGACATGGCCAACTGGTTTTCAAGTATGATGAAAGTTTAGAGATTTTCAGGTCACAGGGTTGTATCGGTATAAGCTTATAGTTCTCCTTTGCAGGTAGTCTCATCCAAAATCCCTAAGTAAACAGGACTATGATTATTTGTTTCTCAACACAGATTGAGTGCATTTGTGCAACTGCTAGTGTAATTTAGAAGTCATACAGGTACACATTATACCTGTAAATACACATTCCTCCAGTTTAACTGGTAGAAAGGTGCTGAGAATGGGTCTTACGCTGGCTGTGAGCCAAGTTCAGTTCCAAAAAATAGTAATAAAGCCCACAAACACACGATGAAGTGAGTTGACGAGGAAAGATCTGGTATACTTGCTGAAACAACATCTTTTCGGTATTGCAAGTCAATAGCATGTCCCTTTCAACAGCAACTCCATTCAAATTTTCAGAACTTGCTAGGCTTTGCAGGATTTCAGCTGCTTTTACGTTGCGTCAGTGAAATTTAGGATTAAAACCTTGCTCCTACATCTTTCACAAAGTATCTAACCAAAAGCCAAAAACTGAAATCTTGCAGCGTTAAGAGATGTCAGAAATGGAACAAGAGCATCATTCAGACCCCTTCTCAGCAGTGCTGAATCAATATGTGACCATGGAAGTACAAGTTGTGTTCTGTTCTGTTTCACCTATCTAGAGCCTGTCAGCAGGGGTCCGAGTGCAGGTGGTCCACTGCAAGTCCAACACAAGCTGCAAAAGCCACAGTGGGGCATTCAGAGATTCAACAAATGTATAGTGCTGATTAAATACAGGGAAACCTGAAGCGTTTACTGATGAATAAAGCCTACCCCAACTACTTCAAGAAAAAAATGTTCTTCTCTAAGGTATGTGGGAATAACAAGGATATGGAAAATGATTTTTCCATAATAAAGTGAAGAGTACTTCACTCCAGTAGACTTTAGAATCCTCCAGTGAAAAAAGTGAAGATACGTTAAAGAAACATCTACTACAAGAAAGCTGCGAGTGTGTAAGAATACTAGTGCTTTGTCTCCTCCCTCCCCTTTCCCCTACTCACCCTCCTCCCAAATTTCAAAATACATCTTTCTTCAGGCCTTGGTCTGGAATGGTAGTTTCTGTGAACAGACCATACCGGACCATACAATTAATCATCATCATCACCCCTTACACTTGGCTCTATGTTGAGACGCAAATCCAGCTAAAGTGGTCCAACTAAGTTATTTCCAATGGTTTTCCTTTCAGACATCCAAGCCAAAGCTACAACCAGTTCTGCGACATAATTACAACCTCTCTCTCCACGGGCAATAACATATCTCTGCGATGTTCTGGCCAGCGGCATTTTCTCATCCACAACCACGGTTCAAACGGTTGCTATGATTTCAAATGGTGCATCACCACTTATTTTAGTGCAGCTGGCTGCGTTTCAGCTGCTGACATCTAACTGATCGACGCATATCTAAACAACATAGTGGTTATAAAAACAACCTGGCAGCACATACCGGTGTTTCACCACTGAGGGTTCACTCCTAACAGCGTGGTTGGCAATGCAACCGTGGGAAATTCAAGCGAAACACCGACATACACGAGGCCTAACGCTCCCAACCATTACCTACATCGTCAGGGAGGCTGCGTTCTGCACTTTTAAGAGTGGGAAGTTCACGGAAACACCTCTGCAGGTATTCGAAGCAGCAGGTCTCTAGCTGCCTTTGCCAAACCAAACACCCGGGCGCTTCCCCTGCAAATCAGCCACTGCACGTCCACCCAGAAAGTGCATCCGAGGGCTGACTACCCGGTGCGATATTCGGGGAATCGCCGAGCATCGCACTGCGTTACAGCCGTGGCACAGCCCGACTGGCATGCTCCACGCAGGAGCGCCCCAAAAATCGAACTACGGGTGTGAGCGGGGTGCGTGGAGGACGAGCAGCGGAAAGTACCGGATCCTCGCCCTGCCCCCGCTATGCCACCCCCGCGGCCAGAGGCACCGGGCGAGGCCCCCCGGTGGGGGGCCGAGCAAGGGAGGGAGGAAGCAGGGAGAGGAGGAAGCCTAGGGGCAGCACCTGAACGGGCAGCGCCCGGAGCCAGAGATCGAGGCCCTACAGAGCGGCCCGGGGCAAGGGCGGAAAGGGGGGAACGGGCAGCCCCGCAGGCCCCGTCGGGCCGGGCCGCAGGTGGGCGTCGGGGCAAGTCACCTCTTGACGCGGATGATCTGGTCGCGCATGGGTCGGATGTCCTGGAAGCTCTGCTGGTTCACCAGGCTGTAGACCAGGATGAAGCCCTGCCCGTTCTTGATGTAGAGGTCCCGCATGGAGGCGAACTGCTCAGTGCCTGCGGTGTCTAGGATCTCCAGGACTGAGGGGGAGGCGTCCACCTCGATCTCCTTGCGGTAGAAGTCCTCGATGGTGGGGTCGTACTTCTCAATGAAGGTGCCCGTCACGAACTGTACCGTAAGCGCCGACTTCCCCACCCCGCCCGAGCCCAGCACCACCACCTTGT